>JAREIK010006536.1:0-30000 GCA_029783825.1 Sapria himalayana
TAGACAAATGAATGAAAGATAGAAGACATATAGATAGATATATAGACAATTAGATAGAAAGATTGATAGATAAATAAAAAAATAAATAAAGAGATAACCAAATAGATAGATAGATATATATATATATACAGATACATAGATAGACTCATAGATTGATATTCAGATAGATAGATAGATAGATAGATAGACAGAAAGATAGATAGACAGATTGAAAAATAGAAAGATAAATAGAATGATAGATAGATAGATAAATAGAGATATAGCAGATAGACAAATAGATAGATAGAGCAATAGATTATTAGATAGATAGACAGATAGATAGATAGATAGACATATAGATAGCTAGACATATAGATAGCTAGACATATAGACAGATAGACATATAGACATATAGATATCTAATCAAATAGATAAACTAACAGATAAATAGCTAGACAACTAGAAAGATATATAAATAGATAGATAGATACTCAGAAAGATGGTGAGACAGATAGACAGACATAGTGATATATATATATATATATAGAAAAACATATAAACTAATAGAGAGACAGAAAGACACACATATTATAACAAGATAGATAGTTAGAAATATAGAAAGATAGATAGACAGATAGACAGATAGATAGATATATTGATAGAAAAATTGATTGATAGATAGATAAATTGATAGATAGATAAATAAAAAGATAGAAAAATAGATAGATACATAGAAAGATAGATATATAGAAATACAGATAGATAGATTTATAAATAGATAGTTTTATAGAGAGACAAATAAAAAGATAGATAGATTGACAAATTGATAGAATGACAGTAAGACATATAGACTAATAGACAGATTGAAAAATAAACATATATACATATAGATTGATAGACAAAAAGAATGATTCGTAGATAGACATATATATATATATATATATATATATATATATAGACAGGTAGATATAAGAGGTGGCTATAGCCCCGGTATGGTTTACATTGCCTTTTCTGCCACTCTATCTTTTCTCTGAAACATCTCTCTATGCAATTTCATCGTGTTTGGGTAAGCCCATGTTACGAGATGAAGCCACAAGAACACATGGCAAGGCCGAATAAGCACGTGTATGTGTCGAGCTAAACCTTCTTAACTAAACCACCTTGACAAATATGGATAGGTAGTGGTGAAGGGGAACAGCCGAGGGGTTTTGGCAAACTTTCATCCCCGAAAGCCTTCCTACCTACTGTACAAAATGTAAGAGGCTCGGGCATAAAAATTTATCGTGCAAGGTGGGGAAGAAGAGCATACAACGGGCAGGTAGCCATGAAGGAGGAGGTAGGAAGGTGATGCAATGGGTATGGAAAGAGGAGGCCTCACTTCTCAAACAAAATATCCAGCCGAAGGGAGATCTGGATAGTGGAATAATATCAAGCATCCCACAAGATTATCCAATATTACCCAAGAAGAAGGAACCCTGACAGAGACTAACTTGGGGATAGAGAATGTTGTTAGCTTTAAAAAAAGGATTGGAGTGAGGTAAAACCAAGAGGAAATATATAAAAACATCTTAAAACAAGAATTGTATGAAAGAAAAACTGATGATATGCGTGGATAGACGAGGATCTTCTGGATTTCCCTGAAGAAGATTCGTAATTTTTAGTTGCCCGTCAAGCACAAGGGTGATGTATCTCAAGATGAGCCTAAGGTGAAAGAAAGGACGATATATATATTTATAATGAAGATTGGGGGAATCTTTCAAGAACCCAATCCATGGAGGCCCTAAAGCAAATGGCCATTGGTGCTCGGAAAACAGGTAAATATAATGAGATTAGGCATGAAATTCCTCACACTCCTAAAATAGTAAGAAATATCGAAAAAATATGCTAACTGTCTATGACAGTGTCTTATGAATCTAAGTGTACAACTCGAGCTCAAGCTAAATTAGTTTTTTAATGGATAGATGTCCTATATTGGAATGTTAGGGGGGTAGCTAATAGCCCACGATAATAGATTAAGACTTTTAATTAAAGAACATAAAATCTCACTAATGATTATTGCAGAACCAATGGTCCTGCAGGATCAACTAAATAAATATAGAGAAATTTTAGGATTTAATAAGGCTTATGCTAACCTAAATAGTAAAATTTGGATTTTATGGCACAGTAAATTGAAAATTGAAATAATAAAAGATACTGAACAAATAGTAATTTCAAATTAGATAAGAGCACAGATCAAATAATCTCAGCAGTTTACGCAAAAAATGATATAAACAATCTAGGTTGGCTTTATGGGGAAGAAATGAAAGATATAGCAAGTAGAAATTCACCTTTGATATAGGAGGCGACTTTAACATAATTAGAAGCCCTCAAGAAAAGAGGGTGGCAAACCACCAGATAAGGTAGCCATGAAACAATTTAATGACACAATAGCCATTACTAATCTAATGGAAAATAGATTTCACTGGTTCGAGATATACCTAGTGGCAATAATTGGAAAAAAAAGAGGAGTCATCTGGGCTCGACTGGATAGGATAATGTGTAACACAAAGTCGGGTCACCTCACAAGAGGATTACGGGAATTTAGACACCTAATAGAACTTGCTCTGACCATAGCCCCCTGCTTATCACGATTCAAAGAACCAGGGTAATACATCTAATTTTAAATTTCAAAATATGTGGGTAAAGCATGCGAGTTTTGCAAGGACTTGTCAGAGAGTCTTGGAAAGAGCCAGCAGAGGGTAAACCGATGCAAGTTCTATCAATTAAACTTCTGAGGCTAAAAGCCTGTTTAAAAAACATGGAATAAAGAGTTTTTTGGGAAATTAAATCAGGAGCTAAAAAAACTAGAACAAAAAGTAGCCAAGCTGGAGCAAGATTTTGACTCCACTAATAATAATGAAACTCAGATAGAATTAAGGTAAGGCTAAAGGAGAACTGAGATTGAAATTACACATGGAAAGAAATTTATTGGAAACAACGAGCAAAAATAAATGGTTAAAATATGGTGATCGGAATACTAAATTTTTTTATAATATGTCTAAAATAAAATCTCAAAAAAATAAAATTAAAGGTCTAATAAATAAAGAAGGAAAATGGGTAGAAGATGAAAAGGAAATAGGAGCTCTCTTTAAACATTTTTTTGAAAATCAACTATGTAGTCAGTCATGTAGGACAGATAATTCTCTAATGCAAGAGATTAGGGCGACCATTACGGAAGCTCAAAACCAATTAATGGAATTGATCCCAGAAGAACCAGAAGTTAAAGAGGCTGTCTTTAGTCTTTATAAAGATAGTGCAGCAGGTCCTGATGGTTGGAACAATTATTTTTTTCAGGTAAACTTGAATACGATTAAAACTGAGCTAGTCCCTGCAATTGCAAGTTTTTTTGTAGGTGCGGAAATCCTAAAATCATGGGTAAAATCTTTTATAGTATTAATTCTAAAAAAAGAATCACCACAGAAATGTGAGGATTATAGACCAATAAGTTTATGTAATGCTATTTATAAAATATTGGCAAAAATATTACAAAATAGGCTAAGTTTAATTTTACCTTCAATAATATCTCAGGAACAAACGGGCTTTGTTAAAAAATAGATTAATGATTGAAAATATAAAACTTGCATCAGAAATGATGAAAGAAATAGGAGGTAAATCTAGAGGAAAAAACTTAGTGGTCAAACTGGATCTATCGAAAGCCTTCGATAGAGTGGAATGGGATACCCTTTACTTTGTGTTAAGAAGGTTCGGCTTCTCTGAGCTGACCATAGATCTAATATATAGATGCATTTCAAGTACTTGGGTAAGAGTCTTGGTAAATTGTAAGTTAAGTGAGGAATTTAAACCAAATAAAAGTTTAAGGCAAGGGGATCCGTTATCCCCCCTTCTTTTTGATATCTATTTAGAACTATTAATTCGAAACTTGAATAAGAAAATATCTTAAGGTAAAATAATGTCATTCAGACAACCAAGGAATACACCCAGAATAGGCTGTTTAGCTTACACAGATGACCTTATAATATTTACTAATTCTAGCATAAAGTCATTAATGAATCTTATGGATCTTCTTCAAATATTTGAAAAAGAGACAGGCCAAATGGTTAATAAAAGTAAATGTCAGTTCATGCTTGCTAAAAATGTAAAATTAAAGTTAGTAGATAAAATAAAAAATATTACAGGTTTTGCAGAAATTAAAGGGGCATTAATGTATTTAGGTTGTCCGATATATGATGGGAGGTTGAAGGAAAAATATCAAATTTACCTTCAAGACAAGCTAAGAAAGAAAATAGCAGGATGGAAAGAAGAGCTCCTGGGATTTGGGGGGAGGATTACGCTGCTTTCACATGTATTTCAAAGCACGCTAACACACATTTTATCAATAATACATCCCCCTAAAAAATTTATTAAAAAACTCGAATCAGAAATGGCTAACTTCTTATGGGGTAAAAAACAAGGCAGAAATAAATTACACTGGAAGGACTGGAAAAGTATCTGTTATCCGAAAGAGGAAGCAGGATTAGGTTTGATGAGCCTCCAGGACTTGGTAGCTGCCTGGGATTGTAAAAGCTGGTGGAGACTTAAAGAAAGCGATAATCTTTGGGCTAAATATATGCGGGCAAGATATTTAGATAATAAGAATAAGACCACTAAGAAAGCTTCGAACAGCTGGAAGTCAATGGAAAAACAAAAAGAGATAGTAGACTCACACTCTATACTAAAGAAGAGAGGCTGGAAATGAACGTTCACACCACAAGGAAATTTTTCCCTCAAGTAGGCAAAAGATTTGGTCAGAAAGAAAAAACCGGCTCAAACTCTATTTAAATGGGTATGGCAAGAAAACATCCCGCAAAAAATGCGCTCCTTCACATGGAAGGCTTTAATGAATGATATACCGGTAGATAGAAATATACAAAAGAAAGGAATAAACATGGCATCAAGATGTGAATGCTGTTCACAAGCGGTTGAAACAACTGATCATTTGCTTTCTAATGGACCCATCGCAGCAGAAATATGGAGAGAGATGGAAGGGAAAAAAAGAATATGTAAAATAGATGATGGATTAATAGATAAAGTTAAAAAATGGGAAAAAGAACACACGAAAAGCCCCGCCATGAAATGGCTTAATCAGAAACTGCCGCATCTAATTATTTGGTGCATATGGAAATCTCAAAACAAAAGTAAATTTGAAAATATAAGGTTGAATTTAACAGAAATTATAAAAGATATTAGAAAGGAGATATGTAATATATCAATAATAAAACCGATAGTTATACAGGAAATGAAATAAGAAAAGAAGCTTGAGAAAGAATGGGATCTCACATACAAAGTTTTAAAACAACAATGGGCTAAATGTATACAGTGGAATGCTCCGCCGGTTGGTAAACTCTCACTTAATACGGATGGGAGTTTTAGCTAGGACACTGGAATAGCAGGAGGAGGTGGGGTAATAAGAGATCATACAGGGACAGTACAGAGAGCTTTCACTAGATCTAGTAGAGCCTCCTCGGCTTTAGAATCAGAAATTAGAGCATTAAAATCAGGGTTAGAGATATGTAAGCAGCTAAACTTTAAAAACATTGAAGTTTAGGTAAATTCAAAATTATTAGTTGATACAGTAATCAATAAGAAAATATTATGGAGGTATGAAGAGGATCTAGAAGTAATTCTTAGTCTTTTGGACGAACTGAAGGCCTCAATAATACATATATATAGAGAAGCTAATAATCTAGCGGACAGTCTATCTAAAATAGGTACCACTAGAGGAGATATAGAATATAATGAGAAATTCATGCCAAATAAACTAAAGGGAATAGCATGTTTAGATAAAATGGGTTTTCCTTATATTAGAACAAATAAACAGACCACGAAGGTATGACAAAGTCTCATCTTTCTACTGGATTGTGCGGGAATTCATCATTGCAGAGAATTTCTGTCTCACAATTACATACATATTAACTCTGCTTTTCGGCTGAAAAATGAGTATCTTAAAATATGGTATAAATGTAAGGGTATAATAGTGCATAGCTAAAATGAAGGAGATCCCATTGTAGGATGTGTTAATTCTGCATTTCGGCGGAATAGTGCATAGTTAAAATGTAAGGGTGTCATAATAATATGTATGTAATTTAGAAATTCTGCATATCCAAAATATGTGCTAATTCTGCATTTCGGCAGAATTCGATATTCTCTTTAGAAAGGATGTACTTTGACTTTTCTTGCAGGACAATATGTATTCTGTCTTTTCCGTGCAGAATGTTAAAGAGGAGAAATCGAAAATTCTGTGGAGCTTTAGTCTTATGTTGTATAAGTTTAATCAAGGATAAGGGTAATAGGGTGTCAAGATCTGGTAGGCACGGTCATTTTTTTGTTTTCTCTTTGGTTTTGTTACAGGATCGGCAGTGTATAAACGAGGAAGGAAGACGGCTGGAAACTTGTGAAGAAAAGAGCTAGATGCACGGGGAAGAGGAGAGATAGAGGCCCGACCACATGGGCAGCACTACCCCATATGCTGACTAAAACTGCCTCCAGTGTTGCTGCTGCTGCTAAAGAGCCTCCAGTGCTGCTGCTGTTGCTGCCTTGAAGAAAAGAGCCTTCAGTGCTGCTGCTTAAACCGCCTCCACACAGATGTAGAGACAATATCAAATAAAGGAGTACATATCATGGAAAACCTGCCTAAACAAAAATTAGGATGATGGGAGAATAAAGAAGAAGCTGGGAAAAGTCTGCTGCTGTCTGTTGCTGCCATATGCGAAGTCTGTTGTTGCCAGCGAGACGAAAAATTTACACAGTGCATATACCCATGTAGAGAGCACTCTATTGCTGCCATGAGTCCTCCCGCTGCTGAGATGAATATACCTGCTGGTGTGGAAAGTCTACCTGTTGTTCACTGTTATATAATAATGAAGAATCACAAAGAGAGCAGCTTCCGTCACAGTTAATCTTAAATAAGGATAATTCTCTGTATTTCGGGCTAGGGAATTGCCCTGTAAATGGAATGTCTTATAAATAGCTTTCTTAGGTTGTAAAGGTTTTCCTCCGCCTACAAGTGAGGGGTATGTTTTCTTTAATAAATGATAAAAGCCTTTTTATAAAAAAAAAGACAGGTAGATATATTAATAGATACATAGTTAGAAAGATAGAAACATAGACATATAAATATATAGACAAATAGACAGATAGATAAATAGACAGATAGATAAATAGACATATAGAAAATAGAAAGATAGATAATTAGATAGATAGACAGATAGGCATAATTTATAGACAGATAGTTAAATAGATAGACAGATAAACATATATACATATAGATAGATAGAAAGATAGTCTGATAGATATATAGATATACAAGTAGATAGATAAAGATATAATCTAATAAAAAGATAGAAAGATACTATGTTATAGAGATAGACAGAAAGACGATATAGATAGATAGAGAAGATGAGAGAGAGAGAGAGAGAGATAGATATATATAGCCAAATAAATAGATAGATAAATAAATAGATAGACAGATTGACAAATAGATAGACAGACATATAGATAGATAGACAAATAGATAGACACACAGATAGATAGATAGATATATATATATATATATAGATAGATAAATAGACTAACAGATAGATAGATAGATAGATAAACAAATATACAAAAAGATAGAGAGATTGACTAATATACAAAGATATTCAGATAGATAGAGAGATAGATAGATTGTTTAATTGATTGATTGATAGATATAAATATAGATGGATACATAAAAAGATATTAAGATAGATGGATAGATATATTGACAAATAAAACATAGATAAAAGTGACAAATAAACACACATATAGACAGAAGACAGATAGATATACAGACACACACACACATATAGATATATAGATAGATAGATAGACAGATAGACAAATAAATAGACAAATAGATAGATAGAAATCTAGACAGATTGACATATAGAGAGATAGACTATTAGCTATATAGACTGATATAGATACATATACAGATAAAAATATAGAAAGATATATATATATATAGGCAGATTAATAGATTAACAGATAGACTGATAGACATATAGACAGATACACAAATAGACAAATACACAAAAAATAGATAGACAGATAGATAAATCAAAAGAAAATAGATAGATAGATAGATAGAGAGATAGAAAGAGAGATTGTTAGATAGATAAATAGATAGTTAAAAAATATACATATAGATAGATAGACAAATAGATAAATAGATAGATAGATAGACATTTAGATAGATAAATAGATAGATAGACAAATTGATAGATTTAGAGATTTACATATAGACAGATAGATAGATAGATAGACAGATAGAAAGATAGACAGATAGAAAGATAGATACTAGATAGCCACATAGGTAGATATGCAGATATATAGATATATAAATAGATTGGTAGATAGATAGATATATTAATTGATTTATTGATCGATTAGAAAGATATATAGATAGATATATAGATATATAGATATATAGATAGTGAGATCAATAGATCATTCGATACAAAGATAGATAGACATATAGATATATAGATAGATAGATAGATAAAGAGAGATAGATACATATATAAAAAGATAGATAAATATATAGATAATTAGTTAGATAGATAGATATATAGAAAGATAGAAATTGAAATAGATAGATACACAAATAGATAGATAGATAGTTAGCTAAATATATAGATAGATAGTTAGACACAGTGACATAGAATCATATACACAAATAGATAAATAGACAAATTTATAGATGACAGATAGATAGATACTCAAAGATACAAATAAACAGATAACCTGATAGACAAATTAAAAGAAAGATAGATAGATAGATTTATAGATAGATAGATAGACAGACAGATAGATAGATAGATAAATCTACTAATAGATAGACAAATAGTTAGATAGATAGATAGATAGATAGACAAATACATAGATAGATAGATAGATAGATATATAGATATCTAGTTTGATAGATTGATAGATTGATAAACAGATAAACAAATAGCCATATAGACATATAGATAAAGTAGAAAGATAGACAGACACACATATAGACAAAAGATAGATAAACAGGCAGACAGATAGATAGATATATAGACAGAACGAATATAGACAAATAGACAAACAAACATACAAATAGACAGATGAAAAAATAGATATATAGATAGATAGATAGTTAGTTAGTTAGATAGGTAGAAAGAGGATATATAAAGATAGATAGACATTTAGAGATAGACAACTAAAAATTTACATAAATATACAGTTAGAAATATAGTCAAATTGATATATAGATAGATAGTCATTTAGAGAGATGGACAGATAGACATTTACTCTAATAGATAGATAGAAATATAGTCAGTTAGATAGATTTACAGATTGACAATAAGATCGATAAAGAAATTAACTAATAAATAGATAAAAAGATAGAGTGATAGAAAGATAGACAATCATGTAGATAGATAGATAGTTAGATAGATAGAGAGTTAGACTGATAGACTTATAAACTGATAGCTTGAAAGTCAAATAAACGGATAGATAGAAAGTCACATATAAAGATAGACAAACAAATAAGCAGATAGATAGATATACAGATAGATAGATAGACATACAGACAGACAGACAGATAGATAGATAGACATATAGATAAATAGATATATAGATAGATAGAAAAAAAGACAAAAAGACAGATAGTCAGAAAGAAAGATAGATAGATATAAAAAAGAGAAATAGACAAATAGATAGATAAATAGATAGATAAATAGATATATAAATAGATATATAAACAGATAAATAGAAGACAAATAGATAGATAGATTGCTAGACAGATAACGAGACAAAAAGATAGATAGATATATTGAAGATAGAGAGACATATTAACCGATAGAAAGATAAATAGATATAGATAGATAGATAGATAATTATATATATATATATATATATATATATATATATATATATATATATATATAGAAATAGATAGATAGATAGACAAATAGATAAATAGATAGATAGATTGGCAGATAGACCGATAGATAGATTGATTGATATACAGATAGACAGATAGATAGATAGATAGATACACATATAGATAGATAGATAAAATTGACAGATATATAGATAGACACATTGACACATAGATAGCCATATAGACACAAAAATAGAGAGACATATATACAAATAGACAAATATATAGAATATAGATAAACACATAGTTAGAAACTCAGATAGACAAATAGATAGATAGACAAACAAATTGAAAATAGAAAATATATAAATAGATAGATAGACAAATAGACAGATAGAGAAATACACAGATAGATAGATGCCATATAGATAGATAGAAAGATATATAGACATATAGACTAAAAGAAAGATTGGTATATATATAGTTTATCAGATGTATAAATAAATAGATAGATAGATCGTGAGATATATAGATAGACAAATAAACACATAGAAACATAGATAGATAGATATATATACTGTTAGGTAGATAGAACAAGGCAGATAGACAGATAGATAGATAGAATGAATCTAGACAGATAGAAAGATAAACAGATAGTTAGTGAGATAGACAAATAGATAGATAGATAGATAGAGAAATAGACAAATAGGTAGATAGATAAATAAACAAAGAAACATATCGATAGATTGAGAGATAGTGAGATAGACATATAGATAGATAGATAGATACAAAAATAGAGAGATAGTCAGATAGATAGATTGACAAACATGTAGATAGATTGACAGAAATATATATAGACAGATAGATAGAATGATAGACAGGTAGATAGATAGACAGATACACAAATAGAGAGATACATAGATTGATTGATTGATAGATAAATATATAGATAGATATATATATATATATATATTGTCAGATAGATTTCTTATTTTACAGATGAATTAATAGATATCTAGACATATAGATTGATAGAGAGATAGAGAGATACACAGATAGACAGATAGACTGATAGACTAATAGGCAAGTAGATAGATAGATAGATAGACATAAATAGTTACATATATAAATAGATAGATAAATAAATAGATAGATAGATAGACAATTACACAAATTGAGAAATATATAGAAAGAAAGATATAAAGATTGAATGATATATTCATAATCATCTACACTGATAGACAGATTGATAGATAGACAAATAGATATATTGAAAGATAGCCAGATAGGCAGATAGATAGATAGATAGACAAATAAATTGATAGATAGATAATCAAATTGATAGTTAAACAGATAGGCAAATAGTCAGACAGATAAATAGATAACCAAATAGCCAGAAAGCCTCATAGTCTGATAGCCTGATGTATAGATAGCTAGATATGCAGATAGATAATGAGATAGATAGATAGAGAGATATATAGATACATATATATATATATATATAAGTAAATAGATAGAAAGATAGGCTGATAAAGAGATAGATAGTTAGTTTGACATATAGTCATATATACATATACATAGATTGATTGATACATAGACATATAAACTTTTTTATAGATATACAAATAGAAAGATGACAAGATAGACAGAAAGAAAAATAGTGAGATAGATAAATAAATAGATAGACAGATAGGTAGATAAATTGACAGATATATAGATAGATAGACAGATAGTTAGATAGATAGATAGACAGATAGAATAATATATAGATAGACAAATTGAAAGATAGACAAATAAATAGATCAACAGATAACCACATAGTCAGATAAATAGATAAAAAATAGATATATAGATAGATAGATAAATTAATAGACAGATAGACAGATAAATATATAGACAGATAGATTGATAGATAGGAAGATAAATAAATAGAAGCACAAATAGCCAAATAGATAGATAGATAGACAGAAAGAAAGATAGATATATATATATATATATATATATATATATATATAGAAAGATAGATAGAGAGATAGATAGATAGGTAAACAGATAGACGGATTGATAGATAGATAGATAAACAGATAGAGAGATTAATAGATAGATATAAGACAGATACATAGATAGGTAGATTCACATATAGAATGATAGTTATATTGATTGATATATAGAAATATTGATTATTCTACAAATAGACCGATATGAAGATAGACAGATAGATAGATATACAGATATACATATAGACATAATGATAGATATCAATCTAGATAGAGATTCATATAGATTAATAGACATATAGACAGATAGATAGATAGACAAATAGATTGATATATATATATATATATATATATATATATATATATAAATAGATAGGCAAATAAATAGATATATAGATAGATAAATAGACAGAAAGACAGAAATACAGATAGACATATAGACAGAGAGACAAATTGCCAGATCGATATAAATATTGATAGACATAGATATATAGATGGATAGACTGATAGACAGATATACGGATATAAAATAAACACTTAGACAGATAGACAGATAGATAGATATGCAAATAGATAGTTTGACATATAGACAGACTGATTGATTGATTGATGATATATAAACAAATATATAGATATATAAAAAGATATACAGATAGATAAATAGACAGATAGACATCTAGACTGCTATATAGATAGCCAGATATATGGAGAGAAAGTTTGATAGATAATTAGATAGACAGATAAACAGATAGACAGACAGATATGTAGGTAGGTAGGTAGGTAGATAGATAGATAGATATATATATAAATACATAGACATATAGACAGATAGATAGTTAGGTAGATAGAGAGATAGACAGTTAGACAAAAAGAAAGAAAGATAGATATATTGATATATAGATATATTGATAGATAGACAGATTGACAAATAGACAAATAGAGTGATATATAGACAGACAGACAGATAGATACTTAGATATACAGAAAGATATATACACAGATAGATAGATAAACAAATTGACAGATAGACAGAAAGGCAAATAGATGAATAGATAAAAAGATAGATAAATAGACATATAGATAGATAGAAAGATAAATAGATAGATAGATAGCCAGATAGACAAATAAAATTATAGATAGAAGATAGATTGAAAGATAAACTAATGGATAGACAGACAGACAGATAGATATATAGACAGATAGATATATTTGACAAATAGATTGATTAATAGCTACATAAATAGATAAAAAGATATAGAGATAGGCATATAGACATATACACAGATATACCAATAGACAGATAAATAAATAGACAGATAGATAGAAAGACATATAGACAAATAGACAAATAGACAAAATGATAGATAGATAGATAGACAAATAGCATGATTGCTAGATAAACATATGGACAGATACAAAGATTTAAAGATAGATATATAGATAGATAGATAGATAAATAAATAAATAAATAGATAGACAAATTGATTGATTGATTGATAGATAAATAGATATAAATATATACATATAGATTGATATATAGATAGACAGATAGATAAATATACAAATAGATATATAGACAAATAGACAGATATACAAATAGACAGAAAGATAGATAGACAAATAGACAAATAGCCTGATAGCCATATACCCATATGGATAGATATAGAGATTGAAAGATAGACATATAATTAGATAGATAGATAAATAAACAAATAGATATATAGATAGATAGACATAAAGATAGATAGATAGATAGATAGGTAGATATATACATTGAAAGATAGATAAATAGATAGATAAATAGATATACATATAGACAGATAATCAAATAAATAGATAGATAGTTTGATACATAGATAGAAAGATGTGCAGAAAGAAATCTAGCCTGATAAAAAAATATTCAGATAGATAGATACATTAATAAACATATTTATAGATATATCGATATATTGATATATAGATAGACAAATAGAAATATAGATAGATAGGCAGATAAAGAGAGGGATAGATAGAATGATAGATAGAAAGAAAAATATACACAAAGAGATAGACATATAGACCCATAGACAGGTACACAGATAGACATATAGACAAATAGACTGATCAATAAATAGACACTAAGATAGATAGATAGATAGATAGATAGAAAGATAGACAGAAAGATAGATTGACAGATATATAGATATATAGATAGACAGATAGACAAATAAATAAATAGATAGATAGATGCATTAAAAGTTAGATAAATAGATATACATATATAGATAGACAAATAAATAGATAGATATTTTGATACACAGATAGATATACAGATAGAAATCTAGCCTGATAGACAAATATACATATAGATAGATACACATATAGACATATTTACAGATATATAGATATATAGATATATATATATATATATACAGCAAGACAAATAGAAAGATAGATATACAAATAAATTGAGGGATAGATAGTAGTATAGATAAAAAGATAAATAGACACAGCGAGATAGACATATAGTCCCATAGATAGACAAATAAATAGATAGATAGATAGCTAGAAAGATAAATAGATAGAAAGTTTGACAGATTTTTAGAAAATAGATAGATGGATAGATAGATAGATAGATAGCCAGATAGATAGACAGAAAGATAGCCATATAGCAAAATAGCTAGATAGCTAGATATAAAGATAGGAAGATGGATAGAAAGATAGATACAAATATAGGCAGATGGATAGAAATATAGATAAAAAGATATTTAGATAGATGGATAAATAAATAGATCGATGGATTTATGAATATATAGATAGATATATAGTTAATTAGTTAGTTAGATAGTCATATAGACATACAAAGATATATAGATAGACATATAGAATGATTTATAAATAGACAGTTAGGTAGATATATAGTTAGATAAATAGATAGCCAAATAGTCAGAGAGATAGATAGAGAGATAGACATATAAATATATACACAGATAGATAAATAGAAAGATACATAGATAGTCAGATAGATATATAGACAGATAGAAAAATCGACAAACAAAATGCTAGATAGGTAGATAGATATACTATTAAATACATAAATAGATAGACAGATTGAAAGATATACAGATAGTTAGATAGATAGATATATAGACAGATATATATATATATATATATATATATATATATATATATATATATAGATAAGTAGAAAAACTCATTGAAAGATTAATAGATAGATAGATAAAGAAATAGATAAATAGACAAATAGACAGACTGATTGATAAATATACAGATAGATAGATATAAAGATAGACAGATGGACAGATAGACAAATTGATCAATATACAGATATAGATATATATAGATAAAATGATAGACAAATAGATAATAGATAGATAGATAGATATATAGAGAGATAAATATAAGGATAGATAAATAAAAAATTAGATAGATAAATAAATATACATATGGATCCATAAACAAGTTGACAGATAGACAGATAGACATATAGACAAAAATATAGATAGACAGATAGATAAATAAATAAATAAATAGACAGATAGATAGATAGATAGATAGACAGATAGACGGATCGATAGATAGATAGAAAAATATCCATATAGATAGATAAATAGATAGATAGACAGATAGAAAGATATATAGATAGACACATGATAAAAAGATAGATATATATAGAGAAAGATATGTAGATTGACATATAGATAGATATATTGATTTATAGATAGATAGATGTATAGATAAAAAGATAGGCAGATAGACAGATAGATAGATATACAGATAGATATATAAATATAAATATATATATATATATATGGATATATAGATAGACATATAGATAGATAGAAATATAGAAAGACACATAGAAAGATAAATAGAGAGATAGATAGATAGATAGACACAAAGATAGATAGATATATAAATAGATAGATAAATAAAGATAAGTCGATAGATAGATAAATAAATATATAGTCGATAGATTGATAAAAAGATAGATAGATTGATAGTAAGATACATAGATAGATAAATAGATAGGTAGATATGAAAATAGGCAGATAGATAGATAGATAAACATATAGATTCATAAACATATAGATAGATAGACAAATTAACAGATAGACATATAGAAAGATAGATAGATAGAGAGATAGATAGTTAGATAGATTAGTAGATAGATAAATAGATAGATAGATAGATATATATATATATATATATATATATATATATTGATAGATATATAGATACACTTATAGGGAAATTAGCAGATAGACAGATAGACAAATAACATATAGACAGATAGACAGATAGATAAATAGATAGACAAATAGACAGACATACAGATAGATATATAGATAAATAGATAGATAAACAGATAGATAGAAAAAAGATAGATAGATAAATATATGGATAGATAGACATATAGATACATAAACATATAGATAGATAGACATATAGATAGATAGACATATAGAAAGATAGATAGACATATAGATACATAAACAGATATATAGATACATAGATAGATAGATAGATAGATTGACATATAAACAGACAGATAGATAGATAGATACATAGATAGATAGTTATATAGCTAGATATATAAGCAGATTGATAGATAAAAGAAAGAAAGATAGATAGATAGATTTCCAGATAGGTAGATAGATAGATTGACAGACATAAAAACAGATAGATAAATAAATAGATAGATCCAAAGACAGAAAGATAGATAGACATTTTGACATATAGACAGATAGAGAGATATATAGATAGACGGATAGTTAGATATATTGATTGATAGATAGATAGATTAATATAGATTGATAGATTTATGATAGACACATATATTGATAGACAGCTAGATAGAAAAATAGATAGACATATAGACAGTTAATTAAAAAGACATGAGACATATAGTTAGTTTGATAGAAAAACAAATAGGTAGATTGACATATAGATAGATAGATTAATTGATAGATAGATAGATAAACAATTAGATAGATAGGCAAATAGATAGATAACATATATACACATACACTATTAAAAAGATAGACAAATAGAAAGAAAGATAGATATATAGATAAATAGATATAAAGATAGATAGGCAAAAATAAAATAAGACAGATGGCTAGATAGGTTGATAAATAAATAGATAGATAAATAAATAGATAGATAGATAGATAGAAAATCAAATGTATAGATAGATAGATAGACAAATATATAGATAGAAAATAGATAGATAGATAGATAGATAAATAGATAGACAAATTAATAGAAAGATAAATATATAAATAGTTAGTTATACATATAATCATATAGACATATACATAGATAGATTGATTGACATATATACAGATTTATAGATAGATAGTGAGATAGATAAATACATAGCTAGATAGACAAAGAGACAATTGACAAATAGACATATAGAAAGATAGACATATAGACAGACATATAGATAGATAGATAGATAAAAAGATAGGTATATATACAAATTGGAATATAGACAGATAGACTAATGAGAAAATAAACAAATAGACATATAGGCAGACAGATAGATAGACAAATAGATAAATAGATAGACAGATAGATAAAATGATTGATAGATACACAAATAAATATAGATAGATAGACAGATAGACAGATTGACAGATAGATAGACAGATAGATAGACATATAGATAGATAGAAAATATTGACAGATAGCAAGATAGACAATGAGATGGATAGACAGATAGATAGATGGTTAGCTAGATAAAAAGATAGATTAATAGATTAATTAGTAGACAGATAGAAAGATAGACACATAGATAGATAGTTAGATATATAGATAGCCAAATAGACAGATAGACATATAGACAGACAGATAGATATCTAGAATCATAGATAGATATATAGATATACAGATATATAAATAGAAATACAAATAGATAGACAGATAGACAGATATCCAGATAGATAGATATATAGATCAAAACATTAATTGATAAATTGATAAATTTATAGAAAGATAGATAAATAGTTAGATAAATAGATTGTTAGTTAGACAAATAGTCATATAGACATATACATATATAGATAGAAAGACATATCGATAGATTTATAGTTAGACACAATGATACTTAGCCAAATAGATAAAGAGACATATAGACAGATAAACAGATAAAAAGATAAAGAGATAAATAAATAGATAAATAGATAGATAGAGAGAGACAGATAGATAGATAGACAAATAGAAAGAAAGATATATAGATAAATAGATACACAGATAGATATATAGACAGATACACAGAAAGATAGAATGTAGATACACATGTAGAAAGAAAGATAGATATATAGTTAAACAGATAGACAGATGGACATATAGACAGATATATAGATAGACAACTAGATATACAGATAGTGATGCATATAGACAGATAGACCGATAGAGAGATAGACATATAGACAAATATACACATAGAAAGATTAACAAATAGACAGATAACCACATAGAAGAAAGATAGATACATAGATTGACAGAAAGATAGATAGACATGTAGACATAAAGACAGATAGAATCATAGATAGATAGACAAATAGACAGATAGATTGATTGATTGATTGAATGATAGATTTATAGATAGATTGATTGATTGATAGTCAGATAAATAGATAAATAGATAGAAATATAAAAATATATATAGATAGATAGATAGATATATTGACCGATAGACAGATAGATAGATAGATAGAAAGATATATGAATAGACATATAAATAGATAAACTAATAGACAAATAGTTAGATAGTCAAGAAGACAAATATACAGATATACAGATATACAGATATACAGATATACAGATACACATGTCGACAGATAGACATAAAGATAAATAGATAGATAACATATAAATAGATAGACAAATAGACAGATCGATATATAGAGATATAGACACATTGACACATATACACATAAATATATAGAGAAATAGACATATAGATAGATAGACACATGGATAGATAGATATTAGATAGATAGACAGACATACAAATAGATATATAGATCTACAGATAGATTAATAGATAGACAGACAGATAGATAGACAATCAGATAGATATATAACCAGCTAGAAAGATAGATAGATAAATAACCAAAAAGAAATATAAATTGATAGATAGATAGATTTATAGAGAGAAGACAGATAGAAAAATAGACAGATAGACAGATAAACATATAGATAGATAGATAGATAGACAGATAGATATATTCATAGATAGATCAGATAGATTGATTGATTTATTGATGTATTGATATATAAATAGATAAATAGATAGATAGATAAATAAATATATAAATGGAAAGACTGAAAGATATATAGTCAAATAGATAGATAGATAGATAGAAATATAGATCGATAGATAGACCAATAGCCTAATATCCAGATAGACATATGAACAGAAACATAGATTGAAAGATATTCACAACTAAAAATTACAAAAATACCTATCAAATTTCTGACCTAAAAATTTGGTTGGTAATTGATGCCTAAATCACGACCTTTTAGCCACCAAAAAAGTGTAACGAAAAAGAAAATTTTTTCGACCATTGACCGACCCTAATTACCGACCAAATGTTTTTTGTCGGAAATCGGTCTGTAGAGTGGTTATCCATTCTATTACCGACCATTTAACGCCCAAAAATAACTTAGCAATAAAATTGGATGGTACAGTGGGTTTTAAAATTATTTATAATTTCGTACTTACCTACATTTTACCGACCAGATATATAAGTTAGTATTTACTGACCAATTCATGACCAATTTAGTGATCCAAATAGGGGCATTTGGAAAAAATACTTTCGACCAAATTTCTGACTTACTACCGACCATATATTACCAATCAAATTATTTTTTGGCCGGGAATTGGTCTGTAAATTAGGTGGGATTAGCAAAAAACACTCTCAAAAGATTACCAACCAATTCATGATTAAAAATTAATTACTATTAAAAATGGTCGGTAAAGTGGTTTTCCAATATATTTATAACATCGTAATTACAGACCAAACTTCCGACCGAATATGTAGGTTGGTAATTACCAACCATTTAACAACCAGATACCGACTATAGCTACTGACCAAATGTTTTTGGTTCAAAATTGGTTAGTAAATTAGGAAGGAAATAGCGAATAGAAATTACTGACAAATTATCGACCATTGAGCGACCAAAAATATATTACCATTAAAATTAGTCGGTAAAGTGGACTTCCAAATAATTATAAATTTTTTCTCACCAACCATTTTCAAACCATAATTTTGGTTGGTTATTTATTGTTTTGATTTTTTGATTTGAAAATCATTTTCTATGTCATTAACACCTACATTCATCGAAACTCCATTTTTTTTGAATCAAAGGTGATTGTAAGCACAAGATCGATAAAATTTGTTCTTTCTTCTAAATCCAGGTAAGTTTTTCTTTGTACTTTTCCTTCAAATTACTTTTACATATCTCCGTCTCTCTAAATTATATATAGACAATCTGATTTTCATTTTTATAGTATAATCAAGTATTAGGTTTTTTTTATCTTCTGAATTTCTTAAGTTTTGCTTCAATTTCATTTTACCTAACATTATTTTGACTTGACACAATTAATTAAACTATAATTTTTCATGTTTAAATATTTTACTTCTACTGTTTAGATTTTTAGGGTATTAGTGATTTTGATTTCAATTATAGAATGTTTGCATCCGAATAATCTTAATGTTAATGGGTTATATTTATAATCATATGACATTATGTATAAATGTCTATACTTTAATATATATAATGATTAATGTTAAATCAAACTTTTATATAATGTTAATCTTAAATATTTTTAACAAATATATAAAATTTTATACATTTATATAATCATATGATATTATGTATAAATGTCTATACTTTAATATATATAAACATATTAAATTATAAATAAACATTGATATGTTTATAAAAACATATAATGTTATATATAAATATTTATACATATGTATTAATGTTTATAAATATCTATACACAATTTACATAAAACTATCCATTTATATATTTTTTATATAACAATTATGTAGCATTAAATAATTATACAATTTTGTATATATTTATATTACATATTATTTTTTATATAAATATAGAATATTTATAATGTTTATATAAATGTGACATATATACTATATATTATTTATAAAAGTGTTACATATAAATATAATAATTTTTAAGTACCATTTATAAAAATATAATTTTCACAAATATTATATAGATACACATTTAATTATATAATCATATTAATATGCCATTTTATATAAAAGTTTTTATAACTATATTTATAATAAAGTAAACTATTTTTATAACTATATTTATAACATTACATAACTAATTTGTAATTTTATAATAACTTATAACTATATGTATAATTCTATATAATTATATTTCTAATAAAATATACTATATGTATACTAATATATAACAAAATATAATTATATATTTACTAAATGTATAACAATATAAATGTTATATATAATTATAACTTTAACTACATACATATTTATAACTATATGTGTATACCTATATATTAATATTAGTGAAAATATGTAACACTATATAATTAAATATAACTATATTTGTAACTATATATACATATATGTATTCATATAATTAAATTATAATATTTGTGTATAACATTGTATATATTTATGTATAACTACTTATAACTACTTGTATGAATATATTATATATAACTATATGTTTAATTATATATAACTATTTATAACTATATATATTATATGTGAAATAATATATAACTATAAATAATTGTATCTTACTATGTGTATAACTTTAAAAGTTTTATGTATAATTATATTTAAATATTAAATTTACAGCTTATATTTATTATATATTAGTAAATAGTAGTATATAAAAAAGTATTTTACTATATCTATACCTATACAATACTATATGTATAATAATATAAAATTAAATTAACAAATATATAAACCTACATGTATAAATATATGTTTATCTATATGTCTAACTATATGTATAACCATATGTAACAATATTTATAAGTACATGTAAAACAACACATAATATTATGTTAAATTATGTGTATAAGTAAATATAAATATTCGTATAACTAAATAAATGTCTATATAATTATATATTACTTTATTTGTAACATTATATACATATATATATTAATATAATTAAAACAAAATATTTTTTTATAATGTTGTTTATATTTATGTATAACTACTCATAACTACTTGTATGAAAATATCTATATATAACTATATGTTTAATTATATATAGCTTTTTATAACTATATATATTATATGTTAAGTAATATATAAGTATAAATAATTGTATCTTACTATATTTATAACTTTAAAAGTTTTATGTATAATTATATTTAAATATTAAATTTACAGCTTATATTTATTATATATTTGCATATAGTAGTATATAAGAAAGTATTTTACTATATCTATACCTATACATTACTATATGTATAAATATATAAAATTAAATTAACATATATATAAACCTACATATATAAATATACATTTAACTATATGTATAACTATATGTATAACTACATGTAATAATATTTATAATTACATGTATAATAATACACAACATTATGTTAAATTATATGTGTATGCCTATATATTAATATTAGTATAACTAAATAAATGTTTATATAATTATACATAAATATATTTGTAACTACATAAACATATATGTATTAATATAATTAAAGCAAAATATATTTTTTTAACCTTGTTTATATTTATGTATAACTACTTATAACTACTTGCATGAATATATCTATATATAACTATATGTTTAATTATATATAACTATTTATAACTATATATATTATATGTAAAATAATATATAACTATAAATAATTGTATCTTACTATATGTATAACTTTAAAAGTTTTATGCATAATTATATTTAAATATTAAATTTATAGCTTATATTTATTATATATTTGTATATAGTAATATATAAAAAGTATTATACTATATCTATATCTATACATTACTATATGTATAAATATATACAATTAAATGAACAAATATATAAGCCTGCATGTATAAATGTACATTTAATTATATGCGTAACTATATGTATAACCACATGTAACTCTATTTATAATTACATGTATGACAACATACAACATTATGTTAAACTATATGTGTATCACTATATATAAATATTTTTATAACTAAATAAATGTCTATATAATTATATATAACTATAAATAGAGACAATCGTGTTTGTTAAAAAAATTGATTTTTCTTTAAATAGTTATGGAAGATGATATTTAATGGATGTATTAGGGTCGAATAGTGAATGGAATGTTCTCTAATGAATGGGGGGATACAGTTGATAAATATTTTGAGTTTTCTCTGAGACATCCTAAGTGTGTGAATGGTGGAACAGATATAAGGTGTCCTTGCACTTTAGTTAAATGTTAGATTAAAAAGTTTTTGAATGTTGAGACTGTGAAGATGCATTTATATAGAAATGGTTTTGTGACTGATTACTATGTTTGGATATACCAATGTGAGAAGCAAGTCCACCAGAAGGAGATCCAACTCTTTCGCTTAAGGAAAAGTGGAATGCGGTTTATCTTAATGACAATGTGGATAATGATATGTTTGAAATTTTCAAGCCTCCGGTAAAGAAATTGGTGCTGAAGGGAAAAAGTATCTAGTAGACTATGAATATAAAGTAGCTCATCTATATGTCCAAATTAATTGTCCAGACGTTCAACTATTCATTGAGTAAGTATTTCTTAATAGTCAAATGAGATCTATTTAGCATTATAATTGAATATTTCCTATCAATGTATCAATTATTTTTAATTTCATTTTTTAGTGATTTTGTTATAGATAAATGTAAAGAGTTTCCAAACATAAATGAAGAAGCTATCAATGCCGTGACAGAGCAAGAATTTCCACTAATTTTTGAAAAATACATATGTTTACTTATAATGATAATCACAACACAATTAATTGTTCTAATAAAAATTAATAATTATAATCTAAACAATCCACTTAATTTTGATTACACATTTAAAATCGTGCAAAGAAAATTTCCAATTATTATTTTCGAAGTATAACACAAGGTCCCCTAAGAGTGGTTAGAACGTATAATGGTTACAATGTGAATGGTTTTAAATTTCACACTAAATTGTATGGTAGTTACCGAGCAACTGACAATACGAGGGTATGCATTAAAGGAGCCATATACAATGAAACTGAATATGACTATTATGGGACTATGGTTGAAGTGATCGAGTTAGAATTTGAAGCCCTCCCGCTTAAAAAAACTATGTTATTCAAATGTGAATGGTTCAACCCAACACTACATGTTTATATTGTTGTCCATCCTCGATATAAACTTATCGATGTGCACGATAAAAAATTCAACAACTATGAACATTTGGTCTTGTGTAGTGTTGGTGTCAGGACCGTGTTTTGAGTCATGTGTTAAGTTGATTAAAAGCATGTGTTGTGTTAGCAATAAGGGTCTGTATGTTCTGGTAGAAGTTCTATTATGTATGTTAATAGTGTCTGTAAGAGTCGGCTAAAGAAGCATAAGAACCAAAGTTGTGAGAATCAAAAGGACTAGAAGATAGCCAGAATTAAAGTGAACGGGAATGGCAGTAAGCAAGGCAGAAACACCGAGGATAGGGCTTAGCACCAAGAAATTTTATAGAGGATAATAAAAGCATCTTAAAATAGCATTTTTATAGTTTGTTAATTTGATTTATTGTATTTTAAAGTTTGTGAATGGTGGGAAATGGGTAGAAGCTAGTTTGTTAAAATGGTATTCCTCCGCCGAAAGAGAGGGTTATACAATTAATAAACAAACTTTTCAAAATAAAAGGTTTTGAAAGCTGTGTGCAAGTTCAAAGAAAGAGCTGAAATTGACATCCCTGCATCACCAAGTACTAATTTCATAGAACCAGCTTTTCAAAATGATACAATGATTTTATAATCGAAGCTATGGTGGGGGATGAAGACGTTCTTTTAGTCACATCTTCTAAGATGGATACAAGTGGGGATGTAGATGTAGATGAAAATTTAATTGATTAAGAGAAAGAAATGAGTGATGAAGATGAGTTTGAAAATGATGTTACTATATCTGAAGAAAAAGATGAACTAGATTTGGATGATTCATATGAGAATGAGTAAACAGTGAGTTTTATGTTATTTCAATGGTTACTCATTTTTGCTTATTTTCATTGCCTTGTGTATTTTTTATAGATACGGAAAGTGGACAAGGTAGAGGTAGCACATTGCAAGGTAGTATGAGTTATGATATAAGAAACACGGCCTCATGTATGCCCGAGACTGGTAGAAGATCATGGGTGGATGAGATACCAAAGCAGACAGAGAAGGTCCTGAATGTACTACAGCAGCAGCATCAGCTGACTGATCCACATAATGGTTGTAAGATTTTGATTAATGATAAAAAGAAGTGAGAGAGAGAGGAGGGAGTGGTTGGAGATGTTGGACAGACTTCCTCAGAGCACCGCATAGATGAGACTCTTTCTATTGGTCAGTTTGATCCGATAATTAAATAATCCGTAAGATATAAAACTTAACAAATGATTTATTATTTTATTATTTTATTATTTTATTTCTTACTTACTAATAAATTTTTTGTTCTAGGATGAAATTAGAGCCGTTTGGTTCTATTTCTAGGGTTCCTAGGACAATTTTGAAGAAGTCATTTAAACTTATTGGACATAATTGGAAGTCACTCACATATAGAGACCAATTGATTATTTGGACAGAATTTAAGGTAAATACTACTACCTAAAAATGTATACATCTTTTATTTATTCTTTTTTTCACTGATTAAAAATTGTTTATTTATAATTACAGAAAGTTTACAGGTGGACATAGATAGTGGAGATGGTCAAAAGTGTGTTCTATAACCATTTACAAGATCACAGATAAATGGTTGAAGAAGAAAGAAAAAAAAATCGAGTGTCCCGGATCATGTTTTCAAGGAGTGGTGGAGTAGATGAGAAGATCCAGATTATTAGAAGAGATGTGATCAATAGAGCAGCAATAATTGCTCAGAGCAAGCTAGGAAGGGTAGTGGCATGTCTACACACACTTGTGGATCTTGCTTTATGCGTGAGCATGAATGAGTATTGGTATTATTTATAATTTATAATTTTTATGGTTATTACATTGTGAAATGTGTTCAATTATGCCTAAATTTCATTTATCATAAGTAATTTTTTTTTTCAATAGAATTAATGTATGTAGTCTAATTATAGATATGCATGGAGTGTAAAAAGCCCTGTGTTACTCGCTTATTCAGATACACACACACACGTAGGCTCATGATGATCAGACTTTCATTGATCAGAGATCTCGTGCAACAAATGTAAGTTTCATAAAAAAATTAACTTTTTGTTTGTTTGTTTGAATATAAATTGAAATACTTTTCATACATTTTTATTAGGCGAGATATGAGTAAATGTTAGCTGCTGCGACTCAAGCATATTCTCAGTCTACTTCAGGTTCATGTGATGGTGCAATAGGTAGTTCTCATTCATCAGCTCCACCAATTGATATGAATTAGAATTGTCATGCAGTTGTTGATGGCAAGGAGAAGATGCCCATCTATGGGGTCGATTCGTCGACATCATCATTCTACTCATATAGACGACCAATTATGAAGTTGAATTTTCATGATCAGTATCAAATTTGTTCTCGACGATGGAGAAATTTCAGGATGTGATGCGAAATAGATACATTATCAGTTGGCCGATACCGAGCAACACATGATCAACTATAAGGATGATAAGGATGAGTCGCCTATGCATTTTGAGTGACTTACAAAGAAGTTTTAGGAAGGAGGACTGTAGTTCAACCATGATGATCTACCCTCGGATTGTTCGGCATAATACTCCAGCTACAGCATCTACTCCATCACCTACAGCAACACCTTGAGCAACTATATTAGGACTAGTAGCAGCAGACAGCTCTACCAAAGTACCTGACATCTCACCATGTGGACCAGAAACATCGCAGCATAATGATTATGAAGCTGGGTTAGATGATTGAGTGTACTACACACATTTTTTTTAAATGCCTAAAACATTGATTTTAAATTTCATTTTTTTATTTTATCTTGATGTATTTAATATATACATATAGTATATATAGTTGTTTACTGGAATTAATTGGATTTTTTTGTTGTATTATCTGTATATGTTTCTGCAGCAACTGCATCAAACTTGATGTTTTTTGGATTTTATTTTTTTGAGTTTTATGTTCTAGCTTCTGCAGAAACTGCTGGAAACCTAGAAAAAAAAATTGTGTCGGTAATTACTGACCGAATTGCAACCAAACCGATCAAATTTTTTTGAAATCAATGGTTGGTAAAAGGCCACCAAACAGTCGGCAATACTTTTGGAGATCAATTGCTAACCAATGATTTTAAACAATATTGGTCAGTTTTTGGTAGCAATTTTTTTGGTTATTACTGATTATTTTTTGACAATTTACCGACCTAATGCTTTTGGTCGAAAAATAATTAGAATATAGTCGAAAATTATTTGTCATTAAATGTTCTCTAATGGTCGGTAAGTACCAACCATTTGGAGACCATTAGCGACGAAGTGCTTTTGGTCAGATAATTGTTGGAATTTAGTCGGTAATTATTAGTCGATGAATGTTCGGTAAATGATCGTTTATTATCGACCATTTGGAGAGCATATACCGACCTAATTATTTTAGTTGGAAAATTATCGGAATATAGTTGATACATATTTGTCAGGAGAGTCGGTAAATGTTCCCTAATTTACAAACTGACTAATTTATTGTCAGTAAAAAAATTAGTGACGAGCAAAATTACAACCTAATATTTTGGTCATTAATTGGAAGATATTTTATTTATTGACCAAAAACACCAATTTAGAAACCAAAAAATTGGTCGAAAATTCAGTAATTTTTAGTAGTGATAGACATATAGACAAATAATAATATAATTAGATAGATAGATAAATAGATAGATAGATAGATAGATAGGCAGATAGACACACACACATACACACACACACACACACACACACACACACACACACACATATATATATATATATATATATGGATAAATAGATAGACAAAAAATAAATAGACTAATCAATAAATAGATAGATAGACAGACAGATAGATAGATAGATCGATATATAGATAAACAGATAGACAGATAGATATACAAATAGACGTGTATATAGATTTATATGCACACAAACAAATAGATCGACAGATAGATAGAAAGATAAATAGACAAATAGACATATAGAAATGTAGACAGATAGACATATAGACAAATAGACAGATAGACATATTGACATATAGATAGATAGATAGATCGATAGTTAGACAAATAGACAGATAGACAGATTGATAAATAAAAAGATAGACAGATAGATCGATCGATAGATAGAAGACAGATAAACAAATAGATTGATAGATAGATAGGCAGATAGACAGATTAATAGAAAGATGAATAGATAGATAGATAGATATGAATATATAGAAAATAGACCTATATATAGATAGAAAGAAAAATAGATAAAGGGATAAACAGATGGACATATAGATAGATATATAGATACAAAGTTAGATAGATAGACAAATAGATAGTTAAAAAGATACATAGAGAGATAAACAGCTAGATAGATAGAGAGACAGATAGAAACATAGATAGACAGATAGACATATAGAAAGATAGACAAACAGACATGTAGACAGATAGATGGATAGACATATAGATAGATAAATAGACATAAAGATAGATAGATAGATATCTATCATATAGATAGATAGATAGATAGACACATAGACAGATAGATAAATATATAGATAAATTGATAGACATATAGACAAATAGACAGATAGATAGATAGATAGATATAGAGATAGACAGATATATATATATATATATATATACAGATAGATAGATACACATATAATTAGATAGACATATAGACAGATAGATATATAGATAGACAGACAGATAGATAGATAGATAGATAGATAGTAAGAGTGTTAGATAGACAGAAAGATAAATAGATAGATATACAGACAGGCAGATTGATAGATAGTTAGACAGACATATAGATAGATAGATATACAAATAGACAGATATATATATATATATATATATATATATATATATATATATAGACGGATAAACAGATAGACAAATAGACAGATAGACAAATAGATAGATAGATAGATAGATTGTTAGAGAGATAGACAAATAGATAGATAGACAGAAAGAAAGAAACATAGATAGATAGATAGATAGATAGATAGATAGATAAATAGATAGAGATATATGCACATAGATTGATTGATTGGCAATATGAATATTGGTAGATAGACACATAGATAGATAGATAGATAAATATATTGATAGACAAATAGACAAATAGACATATAGCCAAACAGACAAATAGATAGATATATAGAAAAATATATATATTGATTAATAGATTTATAGATAAATAAATAGACAGATAGACATATAGATAGGTAGACAGATAGAGATATAGACAAATAGACAAATAGAGATATAGACAAATAGACAGATAGATTGATAAATAAATAGATAGATAAACAGATAGAAAGATAGATATATCATTTAGACATATAGACAGATTGACAGATAGATAGATTTATAGATAGATAGATGAATAGATAGATACCTAGATAGACTAATAGATAGATAGATAGATAGAATGATAAACAGATAGATATGTTGATAGAAGATAGATAGTTAGATAGACAGTTAGATAGATAGATAGATAGAAAGATAGGCAGTTTGACATATATATAGATAGATATTTGGATAGATACAAAGATATAGATATAGACAAATAGACATTATATAAATAGTTAAATAAATAGAGAGATGGAAAAACAAATAGATAGATAGACAGATAGACAGATAGATAGATAGATAGATAGATAAATAAATAAATAGATAAATAGACAAATAGAAAGATATATATATAGAGAGATAGATAGATAGGTAGATATGAATATAGGT
>JAREIK010006537.1:0-29505 GCA_029783825.1 Sapria himalayana
TATCTATTTGTTTATCTCTATTTTTTGTTTATCTATATATCTATATTTATTTTTTGTCTATATATCTATTTGTATCTCTATTTTTTGTTTATCTAGTAACTATCTATTTGTTCTATCTATTATCTATATTATCTATCTATCTATATCTCTATCTATCTATCACTTTTTCTATATCTTTATCTATATGGAATCTAACTTCTATTTATCTTTCTAATTATCTATCCTACTATCTATTTGTCTATCTATATATCTATCTATCTTTCAGAGTATCTATATTTATATCAATCTATATATCAAACAATCAATCTATCTATCTTTAGATCTATCTGTCTATATTTCTATCTATCTATCTATCAGTGTGTCTTTCTATGTGTTTCGATATCTGTCTATTTTATATTTATCTATTTGTCTTTCTATTTGTCTGTCGAATTGTTTATTTATCTATCAATATATCTATCTATCTATCTATCTATATTTATCTACCTTTCTATTATTATCTATCTATATGTATATCTAAATATCTATCTATCTATATATCTATCTGTCTATCTATATATTTATTTATCTTCATTCCATTTGCCAATCTATTTGTCTATCTATTTGTCTATCTATCTTTCTATCTTTTAATCTTTCTCTGGCTATCTTTTTATCTTTCTATATGTCTTTCTACCTATCTATCTTTCTGTCTATGTATCTATATATCTATCTGTCTCTATATCAATCTATCTAACACTCTATCTAGCTATCTATTTATATATCTATCAATCTTACCATCTTTCTATCTGTTTTTTTTATCTATTTGTCTATTTGTCTCTCTATCTATCTATCTATCTATCATTTATCTATCTATCTATTTTTCAATTTTTTGTTTCTATCTAGTTGTGTATCTATTTATATTCTATATCTATATATGTCATTTTATCTATCTATTCATTTATCTATTCATCTTTCTATCTTTTTTCAATATTTTGTCTAAGTATGTTTATGTATATATATCTATCTAAGTACATAAATTTAGAACTATCTATATTTCTATCTATTTATGTTTCTATCTAACTATCTAAATATCCATTTATTTATCTATCTATCTATATATATGTATATCTATCTATCTACCTGTCGATCTATCTATTTATTTATCTGTCTATCTATTTGTATATCTATCTATCTATTTGTATATCTATTTTCTATCTATTTATCTATCAATCTGAATATCAATTTTTCTATCTCTATGTGTATCGATCAGTCATCTATCTATCCATCTATGTATCTATTTTCTATCTATCTATCTAGCTATATATATGTCTAATAATCTATTATCTCTTTGTCTATCTATCTGTATATGTTTATACCTATCTATCTATCTATCTTCAAATCAATTTGTTTATCTATATATGTATCATATATGTATCAATTTGTCTATAAATATGTTATTATCTTTATATTGATCTATCTATCAATCTTTCTATCAATCATTCTATCAATCTATATATCAATCTTTTATCAATCTATCTATCATTCTATCTTTTAATCTATCTATTTAATCTATCTATCATTCTATCTAATAACTATTTATCTATCTGATAAGCTCTATTTATATCTATATATCTAACTATTTGACTATCTATATATTATATATAAAACTATTTATCTATATATCAATCTCTCTATCAATCTGTCTATCTATTGGTATATAAATGTTTCTATCTATCTATCAATTTATCTATTTGTCTATTATCTATCTATCTACCTATCTATCTATATATCTACTTATCTATCTATTAATCTATGTAACTATCTATCCTTCTAATTATTTATCTATCTAACTATCTTTCTAACTTTTTATCTATCTATTTGTCTATTTGTCTATCTATTTATATATCTAATTATCTAATTGTCTATCTATTTTTTTGTCAATTTTTGTATTCATCTATTTATCTATCAATCTATATATCTATATCTATATCTATCTATTTAACTATCTAATTATTTATCTATTTATCTATATTTTTTCTATATATCAATATTTTTATCTAAATGTGTTTATGTCTATTTATATATTAAGTAACTTGTTAATTATATATATTTCTATATATTTAAGTATCTAACTATCCAACTATCTTTCCATCTATTAGTCTATTAATCAATCTATCTATATGTCTATCTACATATATTTTTATAATTCTATCAATCTATTTGTCTATCTATCTACTCTCTATCTGGCTTTCTATCTGTCTATCTATCTCTTTATTTATTATCCATCAATCCATCCATCTACCTGTATATATATATATATCCCTCTCTCTCTCTATCAAAATATCTTTCCATCTATCTGTCTTTCTGTTTATCTATTTATCTATCTATCTGTATATGTTTCTAATTGTCTACCTATCTATCTTTGTATCTATCTATATATCTATTTGTCTATCTATCACTATGTCAATTTATCAGTCAATCTATCTATTTTTTCACTATCTCTATATTCATCTATTAGACTATTAGTGTATCTATCAATTTTTTTATCTATCTATATGTTTATATGTCTTTATATTTATCTCTCAATCAATCAATTAATCTTTAAATTTGTCTATCTATCTCTATGTCTATATCACTCTCTCTCTATCTTTAGTATATAAGTCTATTAGTCTATGTGTCTATCTAGCTATATGTCTATCTATCGATCAATCTATCTGCATGTCTAAATGTCTATCTATCTTTCTATCTACTTGTTTATTTATCTATCTATGTACCAGTCAATTTGTGTATATGTCTATCAATTTATTTGTTTATCAATAAATTTATGTATCTGTCTGACTATTTATCTTTCTATCTATCTATATATATGTTTATCTTTATATCCATCTATATATCTATCATTATATGTATCTGTTTATATTTCTATCTGTCTATCTATATATTTGTATATCTGTATACCTATCTATATAACTATCTCTGTATATTGTTGTGTTTATGTCTATGTCAATCTATCTATTTGTCTATCTTTGTATTTATTGTTTGTCTATCAATCTATATATATATATATCTATCTATAAATCTGCCAATCTATTTATATGTATATTTATCAATTTGGCAATCTATCAATTAGACTACCTGTCTATATATTTATTTGTGTATTTGTTGATTTCTCTTTCTTTCTATCTATCTATTTATATTTCTATGTATCTATCTATCTAATTATATTTTATCTATCTATTTATCGATCTATCTTTCTATCTACCCATCTATCTATCGATTTGGCTATCTGTCATTCTGTCTATTTGTTTATCTATCTATTGATCTATTTGTCGATTTATCTTTTTGTCTATTTGTGTATAAATCTATCTTCTTATTTGTTTATTTGTCAATCTATTTATCTACTTTTCTATATATTTATTTATCCGTATATCTATCTATATGTCTTTCTATCATGAAGAACCTGGGCTCGACACGATTTAGCCATGCCCGAGCTCAGCATGGCATACTAAAGTGCCATGCCCGGGCCCATCATGACGTGCCCTGACCCATTATTTTGTGCTAGGCACATGGGCATGGCATGCTTGACCACGCGTCGAACGTGGACAATTCTAGCCGACACCCGACAAGCATTGCCCGCCGAGACCTAAAAGGGCAAAGATGCACTGTGGCATGGCGGTGTGGCACTAAAACCCTAATTTTTTAAAAAAATTAATGTTTGTTCAACCCAAACTGAGCCAAACCCGATAGTTTTCATGGCATTGGATAGTTTCAGACTGACACTATCGATCTATTTATATATCTATCTATCTATATGTCTGATAGTCTATCTATCTATATATCTTTTGATCTATTTATCTATTTATCTATCTATATATCTATTTGTCTTTCTGTCTATTTGTTTATATATTTATATGTATATCTATATATTTATATATCTGTCAATCTATAATTTTTCATTTGGTATATTTATCTATATATTTTTTATTTATCTCTCTAATTATTTATGTATCTATCAATCCTTCTATCTATCTATCTGTCTGTCTATCTATCTATTTATCTATCTATATATCTATCTATTTATCTATCTATATATCTATCTATTTATCTATCTATATATCTATTTATTTATCTACCTAGTATGTTTATCTATCTAATTGTATTTTTGCCTATCAGTCTATTAGTCAATCTGTCTATCTATCTATCTACACATAAATATATCTATCTACCCATAAATATATCTATCTACTTATCTATATATTTGTCTTTTATCAATTTATCAATATATCTATCTATCTATATATCTATCTATTTATATATCTGTTTATCTGTCTATTAGTATATCTTTTAATCTATCTATCTATTTAACTATCTTTTTATCTATCTATCTGTTTGTCTATCTTTCTATCTATCCATTTGTATGTCTAGATTTCTAGCTATATATCTATCTATCAGCATATCTTTCTACCAATCTGTATAATTATCTATCGGTATATCTATTTGTCTATCTCTTTATCTAACAATTTGTTTATCTATCTATCAATTTATCCACCTATCTTTCTGTGTGTGTGTATATATATATATATATATATATCTATTTTTTTATTTATCTATCTGTATATCTATATACCTGTCTATTTATATAATTGTCTATTTGTCTATCTATCTATTTGTCAATCTGTTTATCTATCTCTCTATATGTCTATCTTTCTATCTATCTATCTATCTACCCCTCTTATATATGTTTATCAATCTATTTATATATTATTCTATCTTTCTATATGGCTAACACTATAATAAAATATCAATTTAGCTAGGGAATTTTAGCTAGGGATCAATCCCTAGCTAAATTGTAAGGGATTAGCTAGGGATTAGCTAGGGAATAGCAAGAGATTTATGACCCCCCCCCCCCCCCCCCCCCCCCGGAAAAAAAATATAGCAACGGATTAGTGAGGGAAATTTTTTTGAAAATTTAGCTCAAAAAAAGTGAGGGATTTAGCGACGGATTATTGACGAAAAATTTTTGTAACTTCGGCTCAAAAAAAGTGAGGATTTTAGCGATGGATTAGCGACAGAAAATTTTCATAATTCTGCTCAAGAAAAGTGGGGATTTTAGCGACGGATATTGTGACGGACTATCACTCGTTAATAAAAACTTGAAATTAGTGATTGATTTAGCGACAAATTTTCCCTTACTAATAAAATTAATGATTTACCGATGGATTTAGCGATGGAGTTTCCCTTGCTATTAAAATCCTTAATTTAGCGACGAATTTAGTGGCGTATTTTCACTTGCTAATAAAATCCATGATTTAGCAATGGAATTTGCGACAGATTTCTCTTTGCTAATAAAATCCATGATTTAGTGATGGAATTAACAATGGATGTTCCCTTGCTAATAAAAATGATGATTTAGCGATAGATTTAGCGATGGATTTAGCGACGGATTTTCCCTTGCTAATAAATTCCATGATTTAGCGATTAATTTAGAGACGGACTTTCCCTTAGTAATAAAATCTATATTTTAGCTATGGATTTACCGAGCAAATGTCCCAAGCTAATCAAATCCATAAATTAATGATGGATTTAGCGATAAAATTTCAGTTGAAAATAAAATCCATAATTTTGCGACGGATTTAAGGATGGAATTTCCCTAACTAATAAAATTTGTAATTTAGCGATGGATTTAGCGATAGATTTTCTCGAACTAATAAAATCCATAATATAGTGACAAATTTTCCCTAGCTTATAAAATCTATAATTTAGCTACGGATTTAGCGACAGTATTTCACAAGCCATTATTTAATTATATAATTTTTTTATTTATTATTTGTATTAAAATTTTATTTAATTTTGTTTATTAAATTTATGTTATTGGTCTATAGATGAGCAATCCTTGAAACACACATTCACCTCTTAAAAAAATTGATATTATAAATTATTAATAGAAAATATATAAAAATAAAAAAAAAGTATATTAATAAGGACTAAAAAACTATTTTTATGATGTATTACTTTTTTAAAAATTATACAAAAAAATTTTTTAAAATTTTTATTTAAGAAACTAAATAATTTAAATTAAAGAAACATTAAATAATTAATTCTAAAAGTATAATAATTTTTTCGATAATTTAAAAATTAAAATAACATACATTAAAATTTCTACTAATTTAAATGTAAATTAATTCAATGTATGATAAAATATAAAATATTTTCAAAAATATCTGAATTGATGAATAAACTAGTAAATATTAATATTATTATAAGTATTAAAAAAATTTTATGATTATAGAAAACTTTTAAAAAAAATAAATAATACAAATCTTTATAATCTTGAAATATAATAAAAATATAATTTTTCAATAAAGTTAAAAGAAAATAAAATAATAATTATAAATAAATACATAGATGTTTAATCTTACTAAAATTTATAAAAATTAAACAATTGAGTAATATTTTTACAATTAGCTTTAAACATTAAGATTTTATTAAAATAATAAATATTACTTTTTTAAAATTTCTTCTCACTTTAAGTAATTTTCTGAACTTTAAAAATTATTAATTATACCAAATAATATAAAATTTTATGCGTTTAAAATTATTTCTTATTATCTTTGTAAAAATAAATATGAATTCTTAAAATTTTATCACCATAAAATAAAAATTTTATAGATTTTTTAACATTATAAGTATTTTATAACTTTTAGGCGAGTGGCTAGAAAATAAATTATCTTTTCATTTATGTCTTATTATATGAAGTTTGTTAATTTCGTACCTATTTGAATTTTTTTTATGGCAAAACATATTTTTTTTATTGTTTATATATTTATTGTTTAATTAATATTATAATAAAAAATTGTAAGGTATTTATTTTTCATTTGTACATTGCTGCACGCACATTAATTTTGTTGAAAAAATTTTGATAGTAGATATAATTAATGAGTATTTTAGTATTATATATATATATTATTTATTTAATGTTATAATATTTAAAAATATAAATATTTTCCTAAAATATACACACTCTCTCTCGACTCAACACATCTCTAAGACTCTAACACGTGAACCAAAGTCCTCTACATTCCATCTATCTCTCGACGCATCAATAACACGTGAACTAAATTCCTCTGCATTCCATCTATCTCTCCACGCAGATACAACTAAAATTAATTCGAGGTTTAAGTTTTAATTTTATATTGATTTTCAGTACGTTTATACATTTATTCTTCATCGATTATTTTGGATTATTTAATCGAAGTGTAAGCATTTATATTCTATTTTTTTCATAATATTGAATACCCAATGTCTTTAGTTGGGAGGTTCTAGTTTAATCCGAGTCTAGAGTCTAACCTAATATGGTATCCGTTCACTTTAATAATTTCATCAGATAATTCTTGAGTATCAACCTGAACAAATATGTATAGAATTGGTCAAATTTTGTCAGATTTTGTGATCTTCTTATACTTATGCTTATCCTATAATTTATTATAAAATGCTAAAGAGAAGTTGACGAAGTGTATATTTGAACTTCAATGCAATTATTATAAATTACTACCGGGTGAGTTGTTAAAACATACACAGCAACTATTGTTGAGTTGTCCCATTCATTTATTGGTCATTTCGAGGAACTTTTTGATGTATATTCTATATCTATCTAAGGGTTGTTGGCTTAATATAACTATCAAAATGTTGCATATGATTGACTTTTATAGTGAGACCATTTTATCTAGAATCTCATATGAAGCTAATAATTATATGTTTCTCTTTAGTATTATGAGTGAAAAGCTCAAAAAATTATAATGATTGACTTTGTTTTTAGAAAATATGAAATGGGTTGTCGGTGAAAAAGATATCAACATTATATCTAATAGGCACATATCATCATTATATCAATAGGCACCCAACACTTATTCATATCATACCTCTACTAATTGGTCTAGAAAATCTTGTTTATTACTATTGGCACTTAAATTAATATTTTATTAGTATTTTTGTTAAATATAATACTCATGGACTAGAATGCTATTCCATTGATAGTCTTGTATTTATTAGGTTGAATAATGGTTATAATTTGTCATTGGAAGAACTAATAAAATTTAAGAAAAATCTAATAACATGGGTTAAATCACATGAGCCAAAATACTGAGCAATGTCTGAGTTCCCAAAAAATATATGAGATAAAACAAAAAGTAATTTGGTTGAGTCCTTCAATTCTTAACTTTGTGTTGAACATCATCATTGGACATGTAACTTTCTAATGAAACATAAGGAAGAGTAGGTAATATATAACATTGCCAAGAGTCAACCATTACTAGTGGCTATATTGATGAATGTTTTTTTTAGAGTTTGACTAGTCCGACTTATATTAACATTGACAACATGAATAGAAAGTGTGCATGTAGAAATTAGTAAATGTTGGGTACCCTAAGTGAGCATGCACGTGTAACATTACAATTGATTGGTCAATCTATGATTGAGGTGATTGATATAAATTCTCCAACCAAGAGTTGATATATTTTTGATCATAATCAAGTATTAAGATGAATAGCATGATATTAATTTGTAAAGATACCATGTATTGGGTATGACATCATTTATTTCTCATTATACCCTCCTCACTCTAATACATTGAATCTCAATTTATGAATAAATAGACTATGTTTTGTTTAAAATGAAACACGACTAGGCATAATAGAAAGACTTACAAGAATCTATTAGTATAATATTTTATCTTCTTTTTTATTGATTGTATTAATACCTATATCATACAACTTATTTTGATATCATCTTCATATGGTGTACTGTTGATTACTGGGTAGTAATCTACATCATTGATGAATGCCTATTTATTATCATCCCTATACATATAACATATTACTACTACTAATACACACACACACACACACACACACACACATATACGGATGGTAACATGTTGCTGCTATAATATATTACAATAGCATGTATATATATATATATATATATATATATATATATATATATATATATATATATGATGTAACATGTATCAATGATTATATATATACTACAATATATAAATATATACTAGAATTAGCATTTAAATTTATGCAAAATTAAAATTGATGAAAAACTCAACGAGTGTATATATAGTGTTACTAATGTTTTTTACTTGAGGTGTTCTCGATGTGGGGCATGAGATATTGCTCATGGTGTGCTTAGTATGAAGCATTCTTTTTGCTCTAATTTATTCTAAAAAATACTTGAGTAATCCATGTATTTTCTATTTTAATTTACTTCACATATGAATGGTTAAATCAAGATTTATTTTTATGATTTATGTTTTGTATTATGTGGTATTTGATTTAAGCAATGTGTATATAGGTATAATTATTTGTGATGATGTGGTGTGCATTGTGCATTACATCTATATTTATACTATAAAATTATTTTGGTCGACCTCTAATTTTTATCATCAATGTGGACTACTTTTGTGTATACATGTGCACTATTTATTTAATTCCACTCTGAAATAGTTAAGGTTCATAAAAATAGAAAAACTATGTATACATTATAATTATGAATTTGAAATCACCATAATAAACCCAACTAGTTTTGGGAGGGTCATATTTCAATACTAGTTATTGAAATCCAAGCTTCCCACACACACCCATATTATATATATATTACAAGACCCTAATCACAATTTCTCACTTTTTATACCATGAGGAACACTATGTTTTCATAAATAATCATCACAAATAATTTCTTCATGAAAATAATGATTTTTAATGCCTTTCAATGGATGTTCTTCTAATTTTTCTTAATTATTTATTATTATGTAAAAATTTTGTTTTAAACTATGATTCTATTTTGATTGATGTATATCCAATATTAATAATTCTTAGATTTATAAAGATATCAGATGATACTTAACAAATTTCAATGCTTATCCATAAGTTAGATTTTCCATGTTGTTTGTGTATTTTTTTCTTGAAAATGTTCGATAATACTCAATGTGTACCAAAGAGAGTCTACACAAATTAGTTATCAAACATGCTCATTTAATAGAATAATATTTTTAGAAGCTATATAATAATATTTAATAATATACAATGCTTTTCAATATTATCTGATGATATTGATTCAAAGGCGGCTAATATTTTTCTAAAATAACATAGACTCTTCTATAGAAATAGATTATATTTGATATAATTTGATAAATTTTGAAGTAGCTTGAATATGTCTGATATCATCAATATTATTGATACCATCTCAATGATTTCAATAATATTCGATACTATTTTTGCCTCTTGTTATATTATAATATTTTGATATATATCCTATTACTACAAGAAAATATCGATTTATCTAGGGAATTTTAGCTAGGGATTAATCTATAGCTAAATTGTAAGGGAATAGCTAGGGAATAGTAAGGGATTGATGATTCTGGGTTGAGTTTTGGAGAAGGGTAGGTAGATAAAAAAGTATAATATTTTAAATCTATAATATTTTTGATTTAGATAGAGGATATAAAACTATTAAAAATATTTAGAAATTTTTAATGTTTATAATCCCCACAATATTATGCAACACAATAGATTTTTTTCTACCAAATAATGTTTTATCAACTTCAATTTATGATTTTTGCCACAACAATGTAGTTCATTATTACTCTAACAATTCAAATTCTACCAAATTTATATTAACTAAAATTTATACCATTAACAACTGTGGATTATGAAGAGTTTGGGTATCTTTGTAACGTTGATAAATTTCATGCCATACAAGAGTATTCTCTTTATGATAACATTCGTTAGGACACCCTTATCCTACTGTGTTAATAACGTCATCTTTTAACATGGTAATTTTTCTCTGATGCAATATGTTTATTTTAAACAATTTAAAAAACTAATAAATATGAGTAGTAATTGTTAGTTGAATGTTGTAGTTATTAGTTGAGTACCATAACTATTAGTTGTAACCTGCAAGCTTGAATCTAAGTTTCATGTTTCACAAAATTTTTGGCAGATGTATCTCGTAATAAAAAATAATAATATAAGAAAATATAACAAGTATTATGGAAATGTATGTATCATTAATGAAATATTAATTTATAGTACTAGCGAATATATGTGAGTACTCATTTATGTGAGTACTATTTTATATTTTAATATGATATAAACATATTTACTAATTAATTTTTAGTCCATAACATATATTATTAAATATTATTTCATATCTTAATAAAATAAATATAAATTATTATAATTTCAATAACATCAATACAATATAATAAAAAAAATAGTAACATATCAGAATAATACATCAAAATGAATTATAAAGAATATTAATAAGTTGTAAATAAAAATAAAAATTTAAAAACTATTGAGAATTATATTGTATTTTTATATATTTTTTTTCTTGAGATACTAGGATGAGATGATTCATATAGATTAAAAGTATTTATAGTTTCTTTTTGTATTTATAAGTGAATTTTTATTTTATTTAATAAATAATAATGTCATCTTATTATTTTTAATCATAATATTATTTTATTGTGAGTTTTTATTTATTTTATTCAGTTGTTTTATTTTTTATGGGAATACTCGATATGTATTCATCTTCATATTTTTTTCTCAATATATATATATGTGTGTGTGTGTGTGTGTGTGTGTGTGTGTGTGTGTGTGAACATGCCGACATAAGGAAGAAATTTATAATGCTTTAGCAGAACATCTATTCTCTATAGAAGCAGTAGTAAATGACCATTCAAAGTAACTTTATGCTCATGTGGAAAATTATAGAAATATAGTATTTTTTTTCTCTCACTAACCATCAATGCTGGCCCTATTTTAGATATTTGTTGAAGTTGTATGACTATATATAAATAGTTCTATAACTATATTAAATAATTGTATAACATTATAACACTTTATATAATTAAATATACCTATATTTGTAAGTATGTATACATATATGTAAATCTATATATTTATTTATAACTTTATATATTTATGTATAACTATTTGTATGAATTATCTATATATAACTATATGTTTAACTATACAGAATATTTACAGTTATATATACTAAATATATAATAACATATAACTATAAATATTTGTATATTATTATATGTATGACTATAAAAGCTTTATACATAACTATATTTAAATATATAATTTACAACTTATATTTAATATACATTTGTATATATTAGTATTCAAAAATGTATTTTAGTATATCCATACCTATACATAACTATATGTATAAATATATGAAATTATATGAACAAATATATATACATACATGTATAAATATAAGTTTAACTATACGTGTAATTATATGTATAATCACATTTAACTATATTTATAATTACATGTATAATAACATACAACATCATATTTAATTATATGTATAACGATATATAAAAATTTTTGTAACTAAATAAAACTTTATATAATTAAATATAACTATATTTTTAACTATTTATACATATATGTATACATATATGTAAATCTATATACTTGTTTATAACTTTGTATATATTTATGTATAACTAAATATAACTACTCATATGTATGTGTGTGTGTGTGTGTGTGTGTGTGTGTGTATATAAAACTTAATATTTAATGATATATAATTTTTTATAACTATATATATTATATGTATAATAACATATAACTATACATAATTTTATATTTTTAATGTATAACCTATATTTAAATATATAATAAACTACATATATTTAATTTACATTTTTATATATTAGTATAAAATATGTATTTTAGTATATCCATACCTATACATAACTATATGTATATATAAATGAAATTATATAAACAAATATATATACATACATGTATAAATATAAGTTTAACTATATGTGTAACTATATATATAACCACATGTAATAATATTTATAATTATATATATATATAAACATAAAACACAATGTTTAACTATATGTGTATAACTATATATAAATATTCTTATAACTAAAAATAACTCTATTTAAATAAATATACCTTTTTTTAATTATGTATACATATATATAAATCTATATAATTGTTTATACTTTTGTATACATTTATTTATATTTACTTATAACTACTTGTATGGATATATATATATAAATTATTTGTTTAACTATATGTAACTATTTATAATTACATTTACTATATGTATGCTAACAAATAATTATATTTGTGATAATTTTAATTTGTTGAACTAATTTGAAATTTAATGGCATAAGATATAATATCAATAATATGTAAACACGTAGAATGAGTGTCCGTTGATCAGGCTCATATATGGTATAATACAAATAAGGGTTGTACCTTTACTTAATCACAGCCTTGGGTCTCAGGCTCAAATATGAACTTATGTATAACAAAAGATGTAATATTTGATTGGTTTATACTGAAGAAATTTTATTTTCTTTTATATAATTTTTCATTATAACACTGCACTATCTATGTGTGTTTCTCTCTCCCTCTCTAATTCTTCTTGTCACTCTATTCCCCTTTTTCTTTGTGTCACACACTCTCTCTTATTATTTTCTTTCTCGCTTTCATTTCTTGCTTGTTCTCTCTCTCTCTCTCTCCCCCCTCTCTCCCTCTCTCTCTCTCCCTCTCTCTCCCTCTCTCGCCCTCTTCCTCTCTCTCCCTCTCTCTCTCTCTCCCTCTCTCTCCCTCTTCCTCTCTTTCCCTCCCTCTCCCTTTCACCATTTCTCTCCCCCTCTCTCTCCCTCTTCTCTCTCCTTCTCTCTCTCTCTCTCCCTCGTCTCCCCATTTCTCTGCCCCTCTTTCTCTCCCCAACTTATCTTTCTCTCTCTCTCTCTCTCTATCCCTCTACCCATTCAAACATTACATGTCTTTTTTTTGCTTTCATTTCTTATGCATTATCGTACTTTGCACCCTTTATCTAGTATAACTGTGATATCTATTAATATTTATCATGCTAAAAATTACGTTATCTATTTAGATTCTGCAAACGCATAACCTCGATATTCATGATATTTAAATTTTAAATATTCATCTATAAGTAATTTTATTTTTATATTTGTATATTTTGAAGTAATAGAATGTTTTATTTATAATAATGATTGGGCATTATTTTTTGTAAATAAAATAGGGCAATATGAGCTCAGATAGTCAGTGGATGTATAGAAGGGGTTATTAATGGATTTTTGAATAAATATTTTTTGACTAGGCTTGAAACTTTCTTCAATTTTGCATGTTGTCAATCGAGATTGATGGATGGAGAAAAAATTAAGTGGCCATGTAATTATCAAATGTGTTAGAATATTCCTTTACGTAATGAAAACACTATAAGATATAATTTCACAAAATATGGTTTTGTGCCAAATTATTTTGGTTGGATTTATCATGGGGAAATTATAATGGCTCTGAATATTGACCAAAATGATGCTATTTAATCATTTTCTTGTGGTGAAAAATCATCAAACACATACCATAGAATGATCATGGAAGCTACTGGTGTTGACTTCAATATTGATTACATGGAAGAACCACCTAATCATGAAGCTCATAAATTTTATGAAATACTTAAAGTTGTAGATAAAGAGTTGTGGCTTGGTTGTCAAACACATTCGCAATTGTCACTTGTGGCTCGATTAATGTGCATTAAGTCAGAAAATTGTTATATTAATTAGACTTTATAAAACTAAAGTACATTATGAAAATTGTTTTATATTGCAAAATATTTATTTTATTTTTTTAAAATCTAGAATAGTTTTTATGTCTATTTTATATCATGACCTAATGGAGGAACGTATGATAGTTTCTCATCAACAAGTTGAGGGTTCTATGGATCTTCGACCAATTGACTATGATCTTATTTATTTGGAGAGAATAGGAGGTCGAAAAAAGCAGTGAGTGTACGAATCTACTCTAAGGAAGTTGCATTTTGTTGTAGCAGTCATGCTTCTAATTCATCTATCTTGACAATGGTAGATGAGGAAGTTGAACAATAAGCACTGGAAACAAATGAACGTATTGTAGATATAGAGACCGAAATGAAAAGAAGCATGATCAGATAACTAATTTGATGGTGCAAGAAATTAAAGAAATTAAAGAAATTAAAAAAGCAATTCACTAGCAAATGTCCTATATGGAGTCACAGTTAGCAGCATTGGCGCATGAGATAGCATTTTGAGATCTAGCTACGAATCCTCATAGGAGAGGCTAGCATTCCCTATAAATTATGAGGATGATCGAGTATGAGAATTATTTCTGAACTATTATTTATTTTTATCTATGTGTAGTAAATAATTAAGATATTTTTTTGCAGGTTTCAATTTTTTTGATTCTAGTTTTGTTCTTTGCTTTTCCGATAAAATAAATTATAAATCTTTGCATTACACATTATATGAGAGAAGATAAAATCCTGATTCAAAGCATCCATATATTACCATGGTCCTTCCAATGCATGAGTCCCATATTTACCGATTTCACCTTTATCAAAGAGAGGGCTAGCTTATCTTATCTTTATTATTCTAAAAATATTTTATTTTTGCACTCTCTTTATCTCTAAATATAATTGCTGGACATCTTTTGAATTTTTGTTGAAGCTGTATGACAATCAACTTTAATTTGTGTTTGTTAATGTCTATAATATTTGTTTTTATATATCTGTGAAAATGTTTTTGTGTCTCTGAATTTTTTGGGTAGAGTTATACCCTATTATAGGTATGTAAAAGCATATATTTAGCAGTGACAAAGACAATAGCGATGGCTGTGGTGGCAATGGAAGCGGCAGTGGTGGTAGCAGCGGTAGCAGAGGCAGAAGAGGCAGAAGAGACAAAACTGCATCAGCGATGGCGGTAGGGGCGTCATCGGCAGCACCGGTAGCTACGACAGTAGCAGCGACAGTACCGGCAATGGCAGCGGCATCGGCACCGGCCGCGGCAGCGACATCGACCGTGGTAGCACTAGCGGCAACAGTGGCAAGAGTGGTAGTAGTAGCGAGAGCAGCAGCAATGGCAACAAATGTTGTATATACGTACGTATATAGTCAGTATATAAGTACATATAATATTACAGTATTTTATGTACATATATACTGAGTATATATATGCACTCAGTATATATGTACGCATAATACTATAGATTATATGTACATATACTACAATAATACATGTACGAGTGAAATGCTAGGTTATATGTACATATTTACTACAACAATATATATTTATCAAAACATAGTTTTTTTTATTTATTTTGATTTGATTTGGTAGTTTAAATTTCGTACAGATATGGTACCACATTGTTTCTCATACGAAGCTTATATAAGTGAAGACATATTTCAACAAACATGAAGCACCATGATTCGAACAGTATTTTCGCAGTAAAAAGTTTGGTGATCGAAGGAGCAGTGAGAGAGAAAGCAATGTCAATGCATTGATAGATTATATTTTATGCACAGTTAGTAGATACATTGATTAATAAGATGTAATATAAGTTTTATTATTTTATTGTGTTAGTTATTTAAAATATTGTATTAGAATAAGTTATCGAATGAATTTTTTTTAATTTAAAATTTTTATTTATAGTTTTTGTTTTTATTAAATTTAATTTTAAAATATTAAATTATTTAATTAAATTTTTGTTGAAACTGTATGACATTAAACTATAATTTTTGTTTGTTCATGTCTATAATAACTATTTTTATATATCTGTGAATAAGTTTGTGTTTCTTTAATATTTTTGGGCAGAGTTTTTTCCTATTATAGGTATGTAAAAGCCTATTATCATTAGTGGTAGCTAAGGCAGTGGCGGTAGTAGTGGCAGTGATGACAGTGGCGGCAGTGGTGCCAGAAGTGGTAGTGGCGGCAGCTGGAGCGACAGTAGTGGCGAAGGCGGCAATGGTAGTAGTGGCAGCGCCGATAATAGTGGCGTCAGTGGCATGTAGCGGCAGCACCGGCAACACCGGCAGTGGGGACCACTCCCGCACGGCCCCAGTAACAGTAGCGGTGGTAGTGGTGACAACAATAGTGGTATTGGCAGTGATGGTGACAACTGCAGCAGTGGTAGGAGAGGTAGCGAGAGTAGTAGCAACAACACCAAATGAGATATATACTTATGAATAAAGTTAGTATATACGTACATTTAATACTACAATATTTTATGTATGTATATACTAAGTATATTTGTAATCAGTTTATATCTACACATAATACTGCTATTTATATGTACATATACTATAGAATATTTGTACGTGTGAAATGCTAGTATATATTTACATATATACTGCATGATTATATATGTATCAAAACATAACTTTTTTTTGTTAATTTGATTGAGTGGTTTAATTTTCTTACAGATATGATACCTCATTGTTCTTCATTCAAAGCTTCTATAAGTGATGGGATTTTTCACTAGACATTATGTGCCGTGACTCAGACAGCTTTGTCACAGTAGAAAAATGATGATCGAAGGAGCAGAGGGAGAGAAAGCAACATCAATGAATGAATATATTATACTTTATGCACTGTCGGTAGTAACATTAATGAATAAGAAAAAATAAAAGTTTGTTATTTTTTTGTTTCAATTATGTAAAATATTGAATTTGAATAAGATATTAAATGATTTTATTTTTTTTATTATTATAAAATATTTATATTTTCAATTTTATTCAATTTGATATAAAAATATAAAATTATTTAATTAAAAAAATTTAACATTTTTTTAAATTCTGAAAGTATTTTTTGAAATTAAAATATATAGGGAAAATTCCCTTGCTAAATTAGCAAGGGAAAATTCCCTTTCTAATTTAGCTAGGAAATTTTCCCTAGCTAATTTAGCTAGGGAAATATTAAAATTAGCAATGGATATTGTATCACTAAATTTATTTAGCTAGGGACTATATCTATCACTAAACATTATAGACCAGTACTTTAGCTAGGAAATCATTCATCATTATTTTTGTTTATCGACGGAATATCTCATTTATCTTGCTAATTTAGCTACGGAATTTTTCTTTTTAGCAAGAGATTTTTTCCTCACTATCTTTTTAGCTAGGGGCACTTCTACTAATATTTAGCAAGAAGCACTTTAGATAGGGAATAGATCCATCGGTAATCCGTCGCTATATCCCGATCAGTGACGAAATATGCCCATTTAGTTAGGGAATTGTCTGTAGCTATATGAGAATTTTCTTGTAGTGTAAGTTCCTAACTATCTATTTGTCTTTATGCATATCTATCTATCTATCTATCTGTTTATCTATCTATCTATATATCTATCTATTGATACATCTATCTATATGTCTATTTTCTATCTGTCTATATATCTATTTGTTTATCTATCTATCTATATATCTATCTATGTTTATTTGTCTTTCTTTCTATCTATTTGTCTATCTATTTTTCTATATCTCTATCTATATATCAAATATTTATATGTCTAAATGATTATATGTTGATCTATCTATATTTGAAACTATCAAACTATCTATCTTCTATCTGTCTAACAATCTATCTTTCCATCAATCTATATATTTAATTTTCTAACTATCTTTCTATCTATTAGTCTATCAAAAAATCATTTTATATATTTGTATATCTATCTATATATCTATGTAGCTATCTATATATCTATATGTCTCTTTGTATATTAACTATTTATCTATCTATCTATCAGTCTATCTATCTTTCTATTTGTCAATATATATATTTATCTATGTAACTATTTATCTTTTTGTCTAACTATGTATATGTCTATCTAGTAATCTATCAATCAATCTAACTGACTATTTATTAATCTAGCTAACTGGCTAATATTCTATATGTTTATTTATCTACCTATCTATTTGTTGAACTATCTAATGTCTATCTATCTCATTAATTATCTAATTATATTTATTTTTATCAATCAATCTATCTATCTATCAAATTGTTAATCTATATATCTATCCATCTATCAAATTATCTGTCTATTTATATATATATCTAGATTTTTATCTATCTATTTGTCTGTCTATCTAACAATCTAAATATTTGTCAATATATCTTTATATCTATCTTCATATCTACTTTCTATCTATCTATTTATATCTTTATCTATCTATATGTCTATATCTCAGTCAATCTATTTGTTTGTCTTTCTATCTGTCTCTTTATTTATATATCTATTTGTCTGTTCATCTAACTACTTTTAAATTTCTCAATCTATCTATCAATTTGTCTATCTATCTATCTATCTATCATTCGATTTATCTTTCTATTTATCTGTCTATCTAACTATCTATCTAATTTTTTGTCTATCTATCTATCTATGTACTGTATATCTATCTATCTATCTACTAAATATCTATCTTATTTTATATCTGTCAATCAATCAATCTATCTATCTATCTAGTTATATATCTATCTATCAATCTATCTATCAATATATTTGTTTATCTATATATCTAACTAACTATCTATCTGTCTGTCTATCTATCTATTTATTTGTCTATCTATCTATTTGACTATATATCTATTTATATATCTATTTATCTTTCTATATATCTATCTATATATCTATATATTAATATATATATCTATCTATCTATATATTTACATAATTATTTATCTATTTATTTGTTTATCTGTATATCTATTTATTTATCTATATGTCTAAATTACTATTTGTCTATCTTTATATCTGTCTATATGCAAATCTATCTTCCATTACCTATCTATCTATATATCTACATGTCGATTTTTCAATCTCTAAATATGTCTAACAATCTAATTGTCAATCAAATCTATCTGTCTATCTATCTTTCTGTTTGTCTATCTATCTATCTATCCATCTATCTATTTATCTATCTATATGTTTATCTATCTAATTGTCTTTTTTTTATCAGTCTATTAGTCAATCTATCTATCTATCTATTATCTATCTACCAATAAATTTAAACTATCTACTAATCTATATATTTGTCTTTTTATTCAATTTGGTCAATATACCTATCTATCTATCTATTATTCTATCTGTGTATCTAATAATCTCCTCTATCTATCTATGTATCTATGTATCTCTCTATCTATCTATTAGTATATCTTTCTGTTTGACTATCTATTTAACGATCTATCTATCTTCTTTCTTTCTATATATCTATCCATTTGTATGCCTAGATATCTATCTATATATCTATCTATCATCATATTTTATGCCTATCTGTATATCTCGATATCAATATATCTATTGGCTATCTCTCTATCTAACCAATTTTGTCTATCTGTCTATCTGTCTATCTATCTCTCTATATGTCTATCAGTCAATTTTAATTTATATCTTTTATCAATTTATCTACATATCTTTATATATATATATATATAGGTCTATCTATTTTTCTATTTTCTATTTTTCTATTTATCCTATCTGTATATTTATATATCTATCCTGTCCATATATTTGTCTTTTTTACTATCTATCTATTCATCTATCTGTCTATCTATCTCTTTATATGTCTATCTGTCTATCTATTAATCAATCAATCAATCTACCTATCTTTGTATCTGCCTATCTTTGTATCTACTGATCAATCTATTTATATATCTATCAATCTTTCTATATAGCAATCGTACTAATATCTATTTGTCTTTATGTCTATCTATCTATCTATCTATCTATTTATCTATTTATCTATCTATCTATATGTATATCTATCTATTGATACATCTATCTATATGTCTATTTTCTATCCATCTATATATATATCTGCCTATATATCTATATATCTATCTATGTGTTTATTTGTCTATCTTTCTATCTGTATCTTTCTATTTGTCTATCTATCTATTTTATATCTATCTATCTATATATCTAATTTTTTATATTTCTAAAAAATTATATGTCGATCTATGTATATTTGTAACTCTCTAACTACCCTATCTTTCTATCTGTCTAACAATCTATCATTTAATCTATCTATATATTTAATTTTCTAACTATCTTTCTATCTATTAGTTTATTAGTAAATCTGTTTATCTATTTGTATATCTATCTATATATTTAGGTAGCTATCTATATATTTATCAGTCTCTTTGTATAATTAACTAACTATCTTCTATCTATTTGTCTATATATCAATTTATCTATGTAACTATTTATATTTTTTGTTTAGCTAAGTATATGTCTATCTATTAATATATATATCTATCTTACTATTTTTCTATCTGTCTAACAGGCTAATAATCTATATGTTTATATTGCTACCTATCTATTTGTTTGAACTATCTAATGTTTATCTATCTCACTAATTATCTAATTATCTTTCTTTCTATCAATCAATCAATCTATCTATCTATCTATCTATCTAATTGTTAATCAATCTATCCATCTCTCTATCAGATTATATGTCTATTTATATATCTTTATTTTGATCAATTTGTCTATCTAGATTTTGTCTATCTATCTATCTATTTGTCTATCTAATAATCTAACTATTGTCAATATATCTTTATATCTATCTTAATATTACTTTCTATATATCTATCTATCTATATCTATTTTATTATTTGTCTATCGATCTTTATGTCTATATCACAATATATCTATCTATCTTCCAATCTATCTAACTAACTAACTATCTGTCTGTTTGTCTATCTATCTTTATTTCTTTCTAACTATATATTTGTCTATCTATATAAGAGTGTATCTATCTATTTGTATATCTGCCAATATTCTATCTGCCTATCTGTATAATTTAAATCATTCTATCTGATTATTTGTCTGTGTCTATCTATCTATGTTAAAATTTGTTTATCTGCCTATATATCTTTTTCTTTATATATCTATTTATCTATCTAGCTGTATATTTGTCTATCTGGATATTGTATATAATTATCTATCTATCTTTATTTTTATATATATATTTTTCTATTGTCTATCTGTATATGTTCCAATTTATTTTCTATCTATATGTTTATCTATCTATCTATTTAATTGTCTATCTATATATCTATCTTTCTATTTGTCCTATTTGTCATTGTCAATATATATATATATATATATCTATATGTCTATCTATCTTTCTTTCTATCAATCTCTATATTCATCTATTATACTATCAGCCTATCTATATATGTGTTTATAGAGCTATTAATCTATCTGTATATCTCTTTATATATCTATCTTTCTATTTATCTATATGTCTATCTTTCTATTTATCTATATGTCTATCTTTCTATTTGTATATTTGTCTCTCTATCTATCTTTTAATATATAAGTGTATTATTCTATATGTTTATTTATATATCTGTCTTTCAATTTATCATTCTACCTACATGTATAACAGTCAATCTGTCAATCTATATACCTATCTATCTTTCTATCGATATGTCAATTTATCTATTTGTCTATCTATGTATTTGTCTATCTATCTATCTTCTCTTTGGATATCTATCAATCTATCTATCTATATGTTTATCTTTCTATATGTCTATATACATATCTCTCTATCTATTTATCTATCTTTCTATTAAAATATATGCTTATCTATTTATCTAACTATTTTTCGAATAGTATATCTCACTATTTTTCTATCTTTCTATACTTCACATATCTTTATTTCTATATGTCTATTTGTCTATGATATATCTATTTATCTGTATATGTATCTAATTGTATAACTATCAATCTATATATCTATCTGTCTTTCTATTTATTTATCTGTCTAGCTATCTAACTATCTATTTTTTTATCAATCAATTAGTCTATCTATCTATTTGACTATATATATATATATATATGTGTGTGTGTGTGTGTGTGTGTGGTGTGTGTGTGTGTTTATGTGTCTATCTATCTATTTGTCTATCTATCTATCTATCTTATATCTCTCTATCTATCTATCTTTTTATCTATCTATCTTTCTATCTATCTATATATCCTTTATCTATTTGTCTATCTTTCTTTCTGTCTATATATCTATATGTGTATCTCTCTATCTCTTAATATGGGTTTAAACTTATCATTCTATAAGTCTATGTGTTTATCTATATATCTATCAATCAATCTGATTGTCTATATGTCGATCAGCCAATCTACTTATCTATCTATCTTTCTATTAATAGTCTTTCAAACTATCTATTTATCTAATTGTCTATCTATCCATCTAAATGTCTATTTGTATATCTATTTATCAATCTATCAATTAATATGTCTATCTATCTATCTATCTATTTGTCTATATGTGTATATGTTTATCTATCAATCTATGTAACTATCTAAATACCTATCTTTCTACCTGTCTATATGTCTAATTGTCTAAATATCTTATTGTCTATCAGTCTATCAGTCAATTTATCTGGAATATATATATATATATATATATATATCCATCTATCTATAGATCTATCAATTTATTTATTTATCTATCTATCAGTCTATCTATCTATGTATTATTTATCTCTCTATTTGTCTAGCTATCAATTTATGTATCTATCTATCTATTTATCTTTCTTTCTTTCTTTTTTTCTATATCTCCATCTATCTATTTGTTAATCTATTTATCTCCCTATCTAAATATCTATCTAATAGTCTATCAGTATATAATTCTATGTGTCTATCCATCTATCTTTCTATATATCTATATATCTATCTATAAGTCTATCACATCATTGTATATCTGTCATCTATCTATATTTAAATATATATTTTTGTCTATATGTATACCTTTCTCTTTGTTTATTTGTCTGTCAATCTAAGTATCTATTTGTCTATTTGACACTCTGTCAATCAATCAATTTATCAATTTGTTTATCTTTCTATCTATCTAATTTCACTAACTAACTAACTAACAATTTATCCATCTATTTTTTTGTCTATCTATCAAACTATTAACTATATTTCTTTCTATTAGTATATCATCATATTTATCTATCTGTCTATTTCTCTATTTGTCTATATGTTATCGATCTACATGTTTATTTATCTATCTCACTATGTATCGATTTGTTTATTAGTATATATGTCTATCTGTCTATCTGTGAATCTGTCTATCGATCAATATACTATGTGTGTATCTATCTATCTATATGTCTGTCTGTCTATCTATCTATCTATCTTTATATCTATCTATCAATTTATCTATGTATCTATATGTATATATGTCTATCTATATAATTATATAACTATTTAATTGTCTTTCTATCTATTTATCTATCTATCTATTTATAAACTACCTAATTACCTATTAATCAATTAGTCTAATCATCTATCTGTCTATCTATCTCTATTTATATATGTCTATTTATGTATATGTGTCTAGATATACATTTGTCTAGTTGTCTATCTATCTATCTATTATATGTTTGTTTATCTGTGTATCTATATTTCTAACTATTTGTGTTTCTATCTATTTGTCTATCTTATTTTTTTCTATTTGTGTATGTTTCTATGTGTATATATATCTATCATTCTATCTATCTGTCTGTCTGTCTATTTGTCTATTAACTATATATAGATAGATAGATAAACAAATATATAGATAGTTAGATAGATAGATAGATGGATAGAAATAAAGATAGGTAGGTACACAAATATATAGAAGATTGATATACACATAATATATAGATAGGTAGATAAACATAAAGAAAGACATATATATAGACAAATAGATAGATAGATAGAGAACTAGATACACAGATAGACAGACAGACATTTAGATAGATACATAGATAGAAAGATGAACAAATAAAAAGAAAATAGATAGACACAAATAATAGATAGATAGACAGATAGATTGATTGATAGATAAATAGATAGATAGATAAATAAATAAATAAATAGATAGATAGAGAGGAATAGATGGATAGATAGATAGATCAGAGAATATAGACAGATAGACTAATAGATAGATTGATTGATTGAAAGATAAATAAATAGATAGATAGATATATGATAGACTGTTAGATAGATGCACAGATAAATAGACATATAGATAGACAGTTATTTAGATAGATAGATAGATAGACACATTCAAAAACAGATAGATAGATAGATTGATAAACATATAGATAGACATTTAAATAACTAGATAGATAGAAAAATAGATAGTCGAATATATAAACATATAGATAGACAGATAAATAGACAAATAAATATACAGATAGATATATAGACAGACAGACATATAGATGGATATATAGACACATAGATAAAAAGAAAGATATAATGATAGATAGGCATATACTTAGATATATAAATAAATAGATAGATAGATAAATACACATATAGATAGATAGATTAGAAGATAGATAGGCATATAGATGTACAATTATATAAATAGATCTATAGATAGAAATATAAATAATTATATATTTAGATTGTTAGATAGTTTGATAGACATATAGATAGATAGTTTTATAGATAGATTGTTGGATGGATAGTTAGATAGATATATAGATAGATAGATAAATAGTTAGATAGATAGATTGAAAAACATATAGACATTTAGATAACTAGATAGATAGAAAAATAAATAGTCAAATATACAAACAGATAGATAGACAAATAGATAGACAAATAAATAGGCAGATAGATACACAGATAGATAGATAGATAGTTAGATAGACAGATAGATAGAACGATAGATATAATGATAGCTAGATATATAATTAGATATATAAAAAAATAGATAGATAGATAAATAGACAGATTATTTGAAATATTGATAGACATATAGATAGAAAATTAGATAAATAGATATAAAGATAGATAGATAGATAAATAGACATATAAATACTTATATAGATAGATAATTAGATAGTTTTATAGACATATAGATATACTAATTGATAGATAGATTGATGGATAGCTAGTTAGATTGATAAATAGATAGATAGATAGGTAGATAGATAAATAGATAAATAAATAAATAATTAGATAGATAGATAGATAGACATATAGATAGACAGATAGATAGACAAAAAGTTAGATAGATAGATAGTTTGATATATAAATAGATAGATAAATAGATAGATAATAGATAGATAGATAGATAGATTGATTGATTGATAATAGATACAAAGAATGAAAGAATGAACAAAGAAAGAAAGAAAGAAAAGAAAGAAAGAAAGATAGATAGATATATAGATAGATAGAAAGATAGATAATTAGATAAATAAATGGATAGATAGATAGACAAACATATAGATAGATAGATAGATAAATTGATAAACAATAGATAGATAGTCAAATTGATTGATAGATTGATAGACATATTTATAATTAAATAAATATACAGATTGATAAACAACTACATACAGATTGATAGATAGATAATTAGACAGATTGATAGATAGGTAGATTAATTCATTGATAGACATATAGATACATAGATAGATAAATAGATATATAGATTGATAGATAGTTAGATAGATAAATAGAATATAATATATATAGTTAGATCGATAGACAAATAGATTGACAGACATACAGATAGATAGATAGATAGATATATCGATTTACAAATAGATAGATAGATAGATATATATAGGTAGATAGATAAATAGAAAGACAGATAGAATGACATATAGCTAGACATATCACTACAAAAAAATGTTCATTTAGCTAGGGAATTTTCGCTAGTGATCAATCCCTAGCTAAATTGGGAGGAATTAGCTAGGGAATAGCAAGGGATTCTGATTTCAATGGAATAAAAATTTGCAATGGATTAGTCGACAGATTAGCAATGAACTAGCCACATAAATTCCGCACACAAATAGTGTTTAATTTAGCGATGGATTTAGAGACGGTTTTTCCTATCTAATTTATCTGAAATATAGCGACGAATTTATCGATAAAATTTTTCTAACTAATTTCATCCAGAATATAGCGATGGAATTTTCCTAGCCTAACTTATATCCGAAATATAGCGACAGATCTAGTGACAAATTTCCCTAGGAAAATTAATTCAATAATATATCAATGGATATTGTGACGAAATCTCCCTAGTTAATTACATCCTAAATATAGCGAAGGATTTTAGCATCGAAATTTTTTTAGCTAATTTCATTCGTAATTTAACGACTGATTTTGCGAAGGAATTTCCCTAGCTAATTTAATCCGGAAATAGCTAGGGATTTAGCGGACAGTATTTCCCTAGCTAATAAATCTAGAATATAGAAACGATTTTAGCGACGGAACATTCCAAGTTAATTACAACCTGAATATTGCGACGGATTTAACACGGAATTTTCCTAGCTAATCTTTAATTATTTAATTTTATTTATTTTAATATTTTATTTAATTTTATTTATTAAATGTATGTTATAATCTATAGATGAGCAATCCTTGAAAGACACATTCTCCTCGTAAAATTATAAAAAAAGGATTTTTTTAAATAAATAATTTAAAAAATATAAAATACAAAAAAATTATATTAAAAAGGACTAAAATAACTATTTTATGATTATAAATTTTAAAAAAATTATATAAAATTTTTTTAAAAATTGTTTATTAAGAAATTTAAAAGTTTATATTAAAGTAACATTAAATAATTAATTCTATTATTATATTAAATTTTTAAGATATTTTAAAAATTAAATGAACATACAATAGAATTTCTACAAATATAAAGGTACAAAAATTTATTGTATGATTAAATAAAAAATATTTTCAAAAATATCTGAATTGATGAATAAAATAATAAATATTAATATTATTTTAAGTATAAAAAAGGTGTATGATTATATGAAACTTAAAAAAAATAATTAATACAAAATTTGAAAATCTTGAATTATAATAAAAATTTAAATTTATTTTATTAATTTTAAAGCAAAATAAAATTTAAAAATAAATACACAGATATTTGGCCTACTAAAATTTATAAGAAATAAACAATCGAGTAATATTTTTACTATTATCTTTTAATATGTAGCCTTTATTAAAATAATAAATATAAATTTTCTTAATTATCTTCTCACTTTAAGTAATTTTTAAAATTTTAAAAATTATAAATGATATCAAATAATATGAAATTTTATGCCTTTAAAATTATTTCATATTATCTTCATAAAAATTAAAAGGAATTCTTAAAATTTTATAACCATAATATATATATTTATATATTTTTTAACATAAAGAGTGTTTTATAATACGTAGGAGTGTGGCTAGAAAACTAATTATCTTTTCAGGTGTGTATTGCAATATGAAGTTTGTAAATTGTGTAGCCATTTGATTTTTTTTTAGTTACAAAGCTAAACATCTATTTTTTGAAGTTGTTTATATATTTATTGTTTAATTAATTTTATAATAAAAAAGCAAGGTGCTTTTTTTTCATGTGTACCTTGCTATACACACTTGAACTTTGTTGAAAATATTTTGATAATAAATAAAAAATGAGTCTTTATGTATTTTAATTCTTTATTGTTTATTTAGTGTTTTGATAATTAAAATTAAAATATCTTGGTAATTTTAGTTCTGCCTTCACTTTTTATCGAAACTCTAGATACAACTCTAATAAGCACCTAAGATCATCTCCAAGAGGCTCAGTGTCCGCTTCTGTTTAGTTATTTTTAAGAGTTAAACTTAAAAATCAACTCCCTTTGCATCAAGCTATATATTTTTCATATCTATAGTTTCTCTTGCCTGATCTATAAACCCTTGCTAGACTTCAACCATAAGGGCTTTGATTCTTGAGGCGGCCTCTGGAAGACAAAACTTCTCTCTTCGCAATGTGCATGGTAGTGATGCCGATCAGGAAATGATTTATCAGAACACAATCGCCTTTTACTGGTAAGTCTTTCCATTAATTTGATTCTGATCATGTAATGCAATTCAGATAGAAATCATGTGATTGCTCAACAATAATCATACGCAACACAAAACTATGCGCATGCATCTTTCTATGCTATCTTCTGTTATTCCATCTCCATCTCTCTCATCAGTTTGAAGAACTCTAGTCGGGTATCAAATGAAAAGTATGCCGTATTGCCTCATTTCTTGATGGTTTTTATTTTTTTGATATGAGAGATAAGTTTGGGTATAGGGAGTTATGAAAGTAAGTATGCACCAATGTGATATACTAATGGTGTCGTGCTTGTGGCTTAGTTCATTTCTATTGTTTTTGGTCTAATGTCAATGCCATTTCGTGAATCATGACATATGTTTTGAGATCGTTATTATGCAACAATCAATTTTTTTTTCGTGTTATGATGCTAGTGATGATAATATATCGTCTGCTTTTTTATTTTGATAGTCAGGTTATGGCTTCTCTAGATGAGCAGAAGGTGGGTTTCATGAAGAAAGTTAAGGATTTCATCCATGATATTGGGGAAAAAATTGAAGAGCCAATTTGGTTCGGAATGGTAATTGTGGATGTTACTGCTATTCATCTTCCTTTCATTATTCTCGAGAAAGTAGATATCATATTTGATGTTCTCATAAAAAACCCTAACCTTATTCCCATTCACTTAGTAGACATCAACTATCTAATTGATAGCAATAGAAGGAAACTAGTTTTTGGGTTGATCCCTTATGCTGGAACAATCTCTGCTCATGGCGAAGAAAATCTAAAAATTCTTCTCACTTTAAT
>JAREIK010006538.1:0-43021 GCA_029783825.1 Sapria himalayana
CATCATAAAGTATGCAGCTGATTCTTCACTAAATAGAGTTCGTAAAGCGGCATTTGTGACATCGGTATACCATATTTGGCGAGAAAGAAATAGGAGATTATATGAAAAGAAATCCCAGAATCCAGAAGGCTTAATCAGGAAAATCAAAATGGAAGTCTTCATTATTTTTTCAAAAGAATGTAGCACTTTGAAACTATCTTAGGGTGTAAAGACTTTTTTGGTAGTGAATTTTAATTATCAAAATCTAATTCAACTCTTTTCACTAAAACACAATCATCATTAATACCTATCGTTAAGAATCATCACTAGATCTACAGCCTCAATAACTTCAACCGGCACTTTATCTCTCAATTCTGATATCACATTAAATGATGTTCTATGTGTTCCTAGATTTCGCTTAAATTTGATTTCTATGAACAAAATTACCACTACTTTTAATTGTTGAGTTATTTTTTTCCCACCTTTTGTGTCATACAGGACTTGGCTACGGGGAAGATGATTGACTCGAGTAAACAATGTGGTGTTCTCGATTACATGCCTCCATTGCAAAAAATATCAATCTGTCATCAAGTTTCAACCCTTCCAATCTATGGCATATGCGTCTTGGACATCCATCACCATTTTGCCTTAAGTTAGCTTCTTCGCTGTTATCTTCAAACAATATTTTTGTCACAATAATTGTACTATTTTTCCCATGGCAAAACAAACAAGATTTGCATTCTCACTAAGTTTCATATCAACTGATTTTCCATTTGATTTATTACATTGTGATACCTGGGGTAATCACAAAGTCCCAACACACTCAGCAAAATGATACTTACTTATCATCAGAAATGACATTACAAGATGCACATGAATATTTCTTATGCAACACAAATCTACGATTCAAAAAATTTTGAAATCTTTCATTGATTTTGCTTATACTCAATTTCTTGTCTATGTCAAAGCAGTCAGAGTAGACAATGGTTTTGAATTCTTGTCTATTAATTTTTTTTAGGTTTCATGGCATTGAATATCAACACACATGTGTTTACACTCCACAACAAAATGGAGTTATTGAAAGGAGGCATCATCACATTCTCACTATAGCATGATCATTACTTTTTCAATCCCATTTACCATTGCATTCGTGGGGAGAGTGTGTTTTAACTATTGTTTATCTCATTAACCAGTTACCATCCCCATTGATTTCAAATAAAATACCTTTTGAAATTTTATATCATACACCCTCTCTTGATCACTTAAAAATTTTTGGTTGTCTATGCTACGTCACTATTGTGCACCCAATTCATAAATTCGAATCACGTGTCAAAAATTTCATTTTCATTGGATATCCGACTAGGGAAAAGGATACAAACTATACGACATGGAAACTGAGAAATTTTTTGTCAGCCGTGATCTCAAGTTCATGAAACTATTTTTCTATTTTCATCAACCTCAAAAAAATCTAATTTTGTAATGCCCAATTTCTTTTTTGAAACAATAGAACCTCGGTCTATCATACCACTAATTCTTTCTAGCACTCATTCTCATCAACGGGACTAACAGAAATAATAAATATACATGAACCCATCTTTCTCACACATGCAAACTACACCTGCTGCTCCATCTGGCACTACTCAGTCTTCCACATTCACACCAACATCTAAAACAACACCAACACTTTCATACATGTCAGACATTCCTTCTTAACATATTTTCCTTCGAGATAGTCAACACGAACCAAGAGACTTCCAAATGGCATAGAGACTTCCTGATGTCATCTCAAGCTAATCAATCTACCTCAAATCATATTATAAGATAAGTACTCGATATTCACTCTCACATTTCTTTTCCTACTCACAATTTTGTTCCTCTCATTCTACCTTTTTAGCTACCATCATAAATCACAACGAGCCCATAACTTATTCTCAAGCTATCCTTGATCTACATTGGGGACAAGCTATGCATACAAATTAGAAGCATTATAACTCAACAACACATGGAGCTTAGTCCCTCTACCTATCGGTCATAAACCAATCAGTTGTAAATGGGTTTACAAAATAAAATACCGATCTGATGATCCAATTAAGCACCACAAGGCTCATCTTATTGCTAATGATATAATCAAATTATAGGCATTGACTATCATAAAATATTTTTACCAACAGCTAAGCTTATACACTTTGATGTCTTCTTACTATTGCTTCTACATGTCATTGGTACACATCAATTGATCATTCAAAATGTCTTCCTACTTGGTGATTTACATGAAGTTGTATACTTGGAACCTCCACCTGGTATTCACCAACAAGGGAAGAAAACTGTATGTCAGCTCAACAAGTCTTTTTATGGACTTAAGCATCAAGAAACTGGTTTTTAACCTTCTCAGATACTATTCAAAAGGTTGATTATCAACAATCAAAGGCTGATTATTCACTTTTCACCAAGGTTCAAAGCAATTCTTTTACAATAATTCTCATATATGTTGATGACATAATACTCACAGAAAATAATCTACATGAAATGGAACTCCTCAAAGGATTCCTTCTTAAATGCTTACATATCAAAGATCTTGGAGACTTGAACTATGTTCTAGCTATTGAATTCTCTCGTTCAAAAAATAAAATTTTTATGTCACAAAGAAAGTATGCGTTGGATATTTTATAAGATACAGTACTCCTAGGTATGCATCCCAATAATTTATCAATAGAGCAAAATTTGATGCTCACTTCCACTGACGGAGCATTGCTAAATGATCCAACAAAGTACAGAAGATTAGTTGGAATATTGATTTATCTGATAGTAACAAGGCATGACATAGTCTACTCAGTTCGCACATTGAGCCGCTTAATGCAAGAACCTATAATACCACATTGGAACTCTTTCTTTTGAATCCTCAAATACATCAAAGATACCATGGGCTAGGGATTATTACTTCCTTCTAATAATAGTTTAGATTCGAAAGCATTTGTGATTCGAATTGGAAAGGTTGTAGCACCACAAGAAGATTAGTTACAAGATATTGTATTTTTCTTGCAAATTCTTTCATATCATGGAAGTCCAAGATACAAGCTAATGTCTCTAGATCATCCGCTGGAGCCGAGTATCGAGCCATGCCTAACACATTTTTAGAGCTAACCTGGTTACGTTATATTCTACATGATTTAAAGGTCTCTCAAACATCTCCAATGCCATTATTTTGTGATAATCAAGCAGTTTTGCACATTGTGGAGAATCTTATTTTTCATGAACATATGAAGCACATTGAAATAGATTGTCATATAGTACGAGAAAAAATCCAAACTAGAATGATTGATCCTTCTTTTGTTCCTTCAAACTCACACTTGGCTGATGTATTTACAAAGACGTTAGGAAAAGATCACTTTGTGAGTTTATGCAGCAAGCTGGGACTTCATGTTATTCACTCTCCAACTTGAGAGGAGTATTAAGAAATATTTTACGGGTTGTATTAGCTGTACAGCTGTATATCCCACTTGGATCAAGACTTTTGAGTTTTGACCCTAACATTGTCAATCTTAGCTCCCTATAAATTCGTTGTTAAGCAAAGAAATAAAACTTACTTGTTTTGCTATTCTTTAGTTTTTCTTAATAAAGGATTCAGGAAATAATTGATCAATACACGGTGATATTTGTATAGTTAAAAGTTGAGCGCTAGCGTGAAGAGAATTCATAAATTCTAGAACTATTTTGTTTTTTTTCTTGTCGTAACACAAATACTAACTGTTCCATTTCCATTCGTTCAATGCAATATAGAAAATGACCATGTTAGCAATCTGTGCCCCATTAACGAAACCATCTTTACATCTTCAAACATCATGCATCTTATTGGTCATTTCCATTCGATATTGTTATGAATTAGTTAACAAATATCTTTTTCAATTTTATTCTTTTAAATTACAAATTCAATTATAACCGTTCATTTATAAAATTTAAAATAAAAAAGAAAACATAATATTTGTCAATGAAAATCACGAATGTCATGAAAATTCATTTACAATTCAATCAAAATAATTATTTTATGTTTTTTTAATTCATGCCATAATATCCAAGATACATCCTTTTTGTAGTTTTATTTAACATTTATTTCATATTCAAGTTAGTTATCTTTAATCAACAAAAAATTCGGGTAACTTGAAATGGTCCATCTTTAACCCTACTAAATTTTGGAAATGAACTTAAGTTAGAGGGAGAGTCAAAGTGAGTAAGAGATTTAAAGATTGTGAGAGTGAGATTCAGTGTGAAAAGGAAAGGGCGCAAGATAGAGAAAGTAAAAGTAAGTGAGAGAGAGTGTGTGTGTGTGTGTGTTTGTGAGAGTGGATTATTAACTATATATATTTAGGTTTTCCCATTTGATAGTATCAAAATATACTTTTTTTTTGTTTTAGTACCATTTACAAAAGATAAAATTAGGAGACTTTTCATTAATTTTTTCATATGGAGAGCATTTTAAATAATTTTTCCTAGATTTAAATTTTAAATTTGAATTTTACATTTTTAAAAAATTAATTGTGATAAAATAAATCAATGAATGACGTGCTAGGCGAGATAAGAGATAAATAAAAATAGTCTCGACTATCTTAATTAAACAATATCATTTTTATATAATGCATTAATGTAAAAAAAAACAATTTTTTAAAATATATTTAACACAATTAGCATTTAATTAGGAGATTTAAGAGCAAAGTTTTGTAAAATTATTTCAAAGACAACGTTTAAAACATTCCATTGATATCTCTTAAACAAAAACAAAACAAAATTTTGAATTAATTGATGATTGATTAAAATCATAAATAAAACATTGTCCAAATTAACACAAACAAGAATTACATTTTGGTAAAGCATGTATGCGATTGTTAATTTTAATGATTTTATTTAATTTTTAAATTGAAAAAAATAAAATTTTACTAATATACATAATTTTAAAGCATTTGATTTATCTTATTTTGACGATCTTTCATCCAATTCCCTTTCTGATGATAACATGCAGATTCATCCATCAAAGTACACCTTAAGGATGGTTTTACTCTTGACTTCAATTGTTATCTACCTTGCCAGTTGATCCTTTTTCTGATCCTAATTGTTTACCAAGTACCAATGAATTAAAAATACTATGAAATTAACTTCATCTTTATCAATATAATTAAGTTGCGGTTAAAAGATCATAGGTTTGGTGCAGAAAATTTAATAACAACAATGGCAATTTTCATCTTTAATTTCAATCTCTAAAATTTGTAAATGAATACTAATTTTGTTGAACTTATCTTGATGTTCGATTATAGGTGTACATTTCTTATATTGAAAAAAAAATAAACCTTTTTCAAGTAGAGTATCTTCTCTATGTATTTTGTTGCTAAAATATCCTTCATGACAAATGACTTCTGTTCCTTTGCTAAGGAAAGTCGTTTTGTGACGCAAACTCATTGGTTGATGATATTCCAAGGCAATATGAGATCCGACTTGGAATAAGAGAACGAGAACTTTAGATTGCCACATGCTAATGTTGTTGATGCCATTAAATTTATGCACCATGAACTTGCATTTGACAACATGGTTCTTTTGATCTCCTCATTGATACACTTGTCTTGTTTCATCTATAGTCTCCTCGATCTTCTTGGTTGGTTCATCGGCGTCCATTAAGAATTTTAACAAACAAAAAACTATTTATTTGGAATTCACATGATTGAACAAATAATTTAATTTTATTTAACTTTAAAGAGATCTATATTTAAAAAATTGAGATCACGAATGTTTCCAAAATAATCTAAAATGATATGAACTATTCTTTACTCTAACAAAATCTAGTAAACAATTGATTGAACAAGTAAAGATACATTCTTTAACTAGAAAATTGATTTCGAGATCGGATTGTCAATGTCAAATTGGGCTTTGTCAAGTCAAATATGAATTCGATTATGAAAAGAGCATGATCTTGTGATATTAATGCCATGCTGATATAATGGCATCACCATCATCATGTCAGGCAGATGTCAACTCTATTCTTTATTTAGACTGCATTTTGCTACTCATTGGCAAGTAAAATTGTGGTTGTATTATACTCATATCATGTGGATGACATCATCTTCACCCTCTATGCTACTCTCTATATTCTATATTGTTTTTTATATCTTTTATTTTTTAATTTTTAATTTTTTTCAATTTTTTTTAATATTTTTAATTTTTTAATTTTTTTTAATTTTAATTTTTATTAATTTTTATTAATTTTTATTAATTTTATTAATTTTTATTTTTATTAATTTTTATTAATTTTTTAATTTTTTAATTTAATTTTTTAAATTTTTAATTTTTTTAATTTTTTTAATTTTTTTAATTTTTTTAATTTTTTAATTTTTTTAAACTTTTTAAATTTTTAAATTTTTTTATTTTATTTTTTATTTTATTTTATTTTATTTTTTTTTTATTATTTTATTTTATTTTTGTATTTCATTTTATTTTTTTATTGTATTTATTTAATTTATTTTTTTAATTGTTTTTTTATTTTTAATTTTTTAAAATTTTTAATTTTTAATTTTTTAAATTTTTAATATTTAAAATTTTTTTTTTTTAAAACTATTTATTGTAACTTTTATAATTATTTTGGAGGGTTTATCAAAACTATGACTAACTCTTGGGAACCAGTATATTTCCATATATGATAGTAATTAGGCTTAAGGGATATATCCTTTTGATATTATGGTGGATTAAAGATGTAAAAATCTGCTCCCAAATAAAAAAGTGGGGCTTTAGATACTCAAGTTAAGAAATTATATGAAGGAGATAGATGTGATATAAAAAAAATTATGAAATATTCTCCATCAAATAATCATGACGCAAATTATTAACATACGAAAGAGAATACTAGACACTTCGATTTGGCTAGTAAATAACAAAAGAAAAATTACCATTAAGTCAGCTTCATGTAATTCATAATAAAAGGTATAAAATTTTCAGCTTACGAAATGTCATGCCACCCTGATATTTCTCAAAAAAATCTTTTATTTGTGATGGATACTACTACATTAATTTATATCTACGAAATATTTGCTAAAACATAAAGTCTATGTCATGGCATCAAAATGCATTAACTATTTTATCGAAGAAATAATCTATCACTTATTTTATCAGTATGAGGAAGCAATGAGATTTTGGCATCAACTTTATTTAAATATAAAGATATAGGATGAAAAGATAAAGTAACTACTCTTTGTATCAAAATGATAAATCACTAAATTGAATTTAGAGCAAAATTTGTTAAAAATCTATAACTTTTTACTTAAATTATGAGAGATAAAGAAATAGCCGAACAATATGAGAACTAAAGGAAATATATTCTCTTACAAGAAAATTATTTTCAGAGTAGAAATTCTAGTTGAAAAATAAATGTTTTCCTAATATAGGAAAATATATGGTTTTAACTTGACAAACTATGGAAAACAATGTTTTATCTCACTTATTAAAGTTATATTAACTTAATATGATGACACTTTTTGTGAGTTTCATCATTTGAATTTGGATATACTTATTATAAGTATCATCAATTCTAATACACTAACTTTTAATGACACAAATAGATGAAACTTATTACATGGGTTACTTTTTATGATAACAATATAAATAATGACATTCATTAAATGATTATATCTAAAAATTATCATAAAAAGTTTAACACAAATTACACTTTGTGTAAATTTTTATGATTCAATCTTTTATAAATAGATGCTAAGCTTAGACCTTAGAGTTGTGTACCATAAAATTTTATACAAAACATGTATGCATCTTATTTTTTTCATGTGTTTGAAGGAATATAAAAATTAGCAATATGCAAAAAAGTACAAGTGTTAAAAGTGAAAAAGTTGTAAATAGGAAACCGTGAGTCAATTTGAAAATTTAAAAACAAAATTCAAAAATTAATTTGGAATAAAATTGAAAATTTGTCATGTTTTAATTGAATTTAAATTTTTAAAAGAAACATAAAAATACATTTTGCGAAACAAAAATATATCGTTTTAATTTTGTTCTATTCGGTAATAGTTCAAAAAGGCATAATTAAAAGATTTAAATCGTGAGAAAATTAAATAACCAAAATTGTGATTATTGTAAAAAGTTATTAAATTGAGTTTAGTTTCCATACACTTTTTTGAAACCCATCAAAGAAAATATTACAAAATGATAATTAGATTAATATAGAATAATCAAAGAATGTAAGGCCGATAACTTATAAATTACATTAATTATGAAAAATTGTTACAAAGAAAAACTAAATAAAGAAAAAAGTCAACAACAAAATATGCACTATTTTAAAATAAAAAAAAATATCTAATTATGTGGCTCAATAAAAAATAAATAAACTATTTGTTTAAAAAAATAAATTTAACTTCATGCTTTTAATAGATAGAAAACATGTTGATCAAAAGAAAATAAATTGCATTCCAAATATATAAATATTTTGATTTTTTTAAAACAAATTGATGCCTTTGGGAAAGTCGATAAGTATATTTTTAGGATTTTTTTGAGTATACTACATTATTATATTTTTTATCATGATATATTTCTTTTCTAAATATTATAAATTTAAGAGATTTTTTATTAATTATTTTCAAATTTAATACATTTCACAAAAATAATTATTCAAATTCAAATTTAGTTTCGATGTGTCTATAAATTTATTATAAATTTATATTGTCAACACTGATCAAGAAAAGAATTATAAATATAATATTGTATACATTATATTTACTAAATCACGGAAAATAGTATTCAAATTTTTAATGGAAAAACATCATAAAAATAGATCTCAAGAAGTTTCTCAATTAAATTTTTAAAGAAAATATTTATATATAATTGTTCGAGAACAATTATATTTTTAAAAAATAAAATATGAATAGTAAAAATTGAGATTCTAGTTTCTCCAAAAGGATCTCAATTAAAAATGAATTGTGATGATGAAGAAAGGTTATTTAAATATTAATGCATATGAATAGTTGTAACAAAGCAAAAAGAAAAGATAAATTTATTTATTCTCGAATGAAAAACTATCAACAAGTGACAAAAACAAAATCTGAAAAAAAAATCAAAGTAAAACCAAATTCTCATTGTAATAGTCCATGACACTAAGAGAATTAGCAAAATCCGATGAAAGAAATGGCTGAGGTTGTGGACTCCAATTGACTTCCTCTGGAAATTGAAAGTCTTGGATAGGCATATTGTTGGCATCATCTTCATGTGGTAGAACAATGGAGGTTGATTCTAGATTGAGCACAACAATTTGATCAGACAAATTTGACACTGTTATTGAATTTTGTTGAGGAGGAATATGGGCAGGATCATCATCTTCGAAGCTAGTGATGTCGAGAATGCTTCTTCCAATCTTCCTCTTTTTCCCAGTAGTTGAATGGCGCTTGAAGTATTTTTGGGCGTGACTAGAAACTTGAGTCGTCGATTTTGTTTGGACCAATGCGGAAATTTGTTTCCATTTGCTTGTGCCAAATATCGAAACCCCTCAGAAAGCCCTATAGAGAAAAAGAAATACAAATACAATGAGATCTTAGTCTTCCTAACTCAGAGTTATAAATAATGTTGTATTTAATTTTTTAAAAGAAAATAAAAAATAAAACTTCCCCCCATGGATGAAAATGGAGATGATATAAACAACGATGCAATCCATCGTTCCCCCGTGGAAAGCTTCTATGAATTTTTTTTTTGTTACTAAAAGAAAAGTTATTCATAAAAAACTGAATTAAGGGGTAATGATACTTGTGTTCGGGAATTGTCCAGGGCACGTTAGGTTTCCTCTCGGCAGCTATTTTATGCTTCGTACATCCCATCATGTCAGTCCTTTTCACATCGGGGTAGAGAGTTGAGTTGACAGACGAGTTGACAGCCTTCTGGGATTGCATGGAGGAGAAGGAGCAACTAGGATAGTCGGATGAGTCGATGAAGATGCCACTAGCATTGCGACAATATTGATTGTCTAAATGATCGACATCGAAGATTGGAGATGTGTTTTGTTCGGCATCATTCAGCCAATCAAGGAGTTGAGGGAGTAGGAGTGGCAATGCCTCAAATCGCTGATTATGTTTCGATGAGCGGCAATATGTTTCATGCAAATGTATGCACAACTCATCAATCTTGGAAAAATTAATTGGAAAAATTTCAGGAATTACATGTGGAAAGCAAGAATTCATTTTGTTTGATTTTACGTTCATGAGCCGTAAGGTGATTCAGAAATATAATTTTTTTACAATGCATGGCTCCAATTTATAAGAATCCCCACCCAACCGCCCAATTACATGGCATGATTTTATTAGGCCAAATATTCAATCCTTGCCATTTATACAACTACTTTTTCGATCCTTGTATACCAATGACTTGTTTGCTTCTCATTGGACCCTTGCATTCAACATTGTATTGAATCGGTCAATTAGTTGCAAATATCTTTTTTTAAATTCATTCTTTTCAATTACAAATTAAATTATACTTGTGCATTTATCAATATTATAATATTCAATATATATATAAAACAAAATATTTGTCAATGAAACTCATTATTATCATTAATTAAAATTCATTTATAATTCAATCAATATAATACTTTCACATTTTTTTTGTATCGCTCTTTATATATATATTTTCTCTCATAAGATTGTTCTTTATAAATAAATAAATAAATAAATATAAATATTATATAATATATATATATATATAGTACTTGTGTACTCTAGATAATAAAAGATCTATAAATTAAAAAAATATAATTAAATTGGATTAGTATAATGAGTACAAAAATTAGAAAACATATATTAAACTTCAGCTTCTAATGTCTAAAGGTTCGCAAAGAAATAGTATATCTTACTATATTTAAGAATGCAACAGATGCTATTGCATGGCACAACACGGAAAATAGTTTGTGCTATTCTTAAAAATTTAAGAATGCAATATATTTAAGATCGTGCTATTGTTCAAAAGTTTGTGCAACTTTGGTATGGATGGTATGATTTCATTGTGGAAACATGATGAAGTTGGTGCAATAATCATGCATTATTTGTATGGTACGTTTACCAACCACACAGCAGCATTTGCATTGTTGTAGTGAACCTTGTGCAACAAGGGATTTATCGAGTGCTGCTTGGATTGTGTTTATTATATATTTTTTTAGTGATAAAAAAATAATTAGTATACAATAATGGGGAACAACTAACAATAAGATCATCACCAACTTTGAAAAGAGTTTGATGATAGATACATAATTAATTATTTGAACTGTCAATTGATTTGCGTATCAATAGTATATTTGATGAATTTTAGCCAAACACAAATGCTTTGGATTTACACTAAATATATTTTCAAAGACCTTTTACTTATATAACACTATTACTCAATTACTGACATATGGATTCGTCGATCATGATGAAATTTTTATTATATAGCATAAACACAAATATTTCAAAAGATTTATGGGATAATATATAGATTGAAGAATATTTGCTTTTTTTATGAAGATTAGAGCAAACATCAGAAAAGTAATAGACTTTGAATCATAAGTGTGCATCTATTACACTTTCAAAACTTACTCAGATACAGTGTGTGCATGGTGAAATTTGTGCCATGCCTAAATGTTCATTTTCTATTTGTGCTACACTGCAAATAAATGGCAACCTACACTTGGATATGACACGTGGGGCAATGTGCGTGCATAGTAGCTAAAGTGTGCTACTCTATACAATGGTTACAATGAATGGGAAGTGTGTAATGTGGTGAAATCCTGGTGAAGTGGGAACAATCATCTTAGAATCAATGCAAGGTACAATGTGTGCAACAAAATGTGTGATTATTCTTCCAAGTTGGGTGTTCGTGTTGTGCCATTTTGGTTCATGTACAACAAGGAATATGTGGTGTGGCTACGTGGGTTCACTTTATTGAGTAGTTTTATTAGTACAAAAATGTTGCTAATCAGTATAGAATCATGGGGAAGAACTCGGTGGAGTGGAAAACAAATAATTTTACACAATTGGCTGATTTCGATGAGAGTTCCATTTTTTGAGATAAGTATATAAGGCACCTATTAGATGACACATTTGAGAATAATTCATTAGAGTAGTTCATAATCAATGCATAATTACTCTTTATTTATGACAGTCGATCAATTTGAGTATTATTATATATTTGATTTTTGTCAACCATGCATGAATACATACAATTAACAACATTTATATACTTTTAGCGACATTTCACTTAAATGATAATATTACTCATTTCTTGGCGTATGAATCGATTGATCATGATGAGCTACTTAGTATATTTGATGAATTTGTTACTCTTTTGCTAAAGATTAGAATATACTCAAAAAAACTGTTAGAATTTACATGTTGGGTTAAGAGAATATTTTGTGATTCATAAATTGTATAATAGATTATCAAATATGCAAAAGTTAGATCTTCTATGTGTACATTTATCAGTCTTGTAAGACTAACACAAGAGTATTTCATTATTCTTTCTTAGAGCTACAAGCTTTAATAGTGATATTTCAATCTCTTCTTAGATTTTCTTTTTGTCTCACTCCATATTCATGGTTCAAAGGCTTAGGGCTAATAGTCATCTCACATGTAATCATATTTTTTTTTACTTTTTTTATAAATTATAGTGTCTTGAATATTATTTTGGTCAATAATACTATTGGATAAGCTTGGAGATATAACAATTTAATATTGTGTATTTTTAACACATTTTTTATGTCTAGTTTCATCATAATTTATTTACAAACAATTTTTTCAAAATAATTGAATTGTAACATTATTTTTCTAATTAATTGTATCAGTATATTATGCAATGCCATCTTTTGAGAATGAACTAGATAGATTGTACATATTTTTCCACGTCTTCATTAGCCCTTCTAGATTACTGATGATTATTTGTTGCATTCTCAACTTAAACATTCATCTTTTTGATAAGCTAAAAATTATATACAAAAAATGAACTAAATGACTACGATTGACTTTGAGTTATATAAGTTAGTAAAGTATACTACAATTTTGTATCCGACATGTCAAACAGTATTAATAATATTTTCCCAAGGTTTGGTTACCTTTGAATTAATTCCAGATATGCATTTATATCATTCGAGATTAGTTTTCCTTTTCCAACCCAAATACAGAGTAAAGAAATTGTTTGTCGGCCTCCTCACTTCTTTAAAAAGATATCCCTAACGAGATTAGGGATTTTAATAATGAGGAGTCTGCTTGTAAGCTGAGCAATTCCAAATATCGTGTCTTTTAAATAATAATGAAGTATCCATCAAATCCATAATGCATCCTCTTTGTGTGTATTCGCCAAAGGCTTTTAATGAAAATAGCCTTGTTCTAATGTGCTATATCTAAAATGCCCAGCCCGCCATTTTGTCTTGGCATGCAACTTTGTTCCGGGATGCTTTGGACCTATATCGCCCAGTTTTTGTAGTGCCCCATAAGAATCTTTTGCATGCATTCTCTATTGCATTCATTAAAGTGGAAGAGAGAAAAAATATTGAAAACACATATCCTTCTATTTCTTGAATGAATGTGCGCAATAATTCTAACCTCTCTGCAAATGATAGAATTTTCGTTGCCCATTAATTATGGAAGCTGTAATTTTTGATAGCAATGAAGATAACTTACCTATTATAAGTATGCTCGAATATAACGGTACTCCAATAAAAATAAAAGGGAGGGAGCCTTATATAAAAAACCAGAATTTTCCTGAATTTTATGTTTAATTTTTTTTCTCCAAAGAAATATTTCAAGATAGCTCTCCAAATGATCAATCCAATCAACCCTCAATCATCGGCCTTCTTTTTGTTGTTCCTTGGTTAATTTACGAACAAAAAATCATATTTTCGAAACCATTCAGAATTTATTATGCCATTCAAAGAAGTGTTCACACTTAGGTTTACGGGTCACCTTTTTCGAGATAGAAAATCATTCCGGAGGCAACCTACAGGCTTCCTGCAATTGAACTAGGAACTACCAGCATTTACCTCATGCAGCACCTACAAATATAATATACATCAATTCTATCTCAAATGCATTCTTATCTTTATCCGATGAATTACTAATTTGCGAACCCTTGAGCAAAATGAAATTTAAGAATCAAATTTTCCCATAAATTAGACCCTTTCTTGAAAGCTGAGGAACCCTGCCATTCTCATAACAATGTCCAACAACTTCCACTCAACGTGGGTGGGGTGAAAGTATAGTATTATAGATATTTGTGTAGTTCAAATATGTGCTTGACATCATTTTTACGATGAGAATGCCTTAAGAACATCAATTGTGAATAATTATTAAGTTTCGTTTTGATGCCAAAACGTTTGCAAAGAGCGTGTTGATTAAAGTTGATGGTGAATATCATTTATCAGTTTAATTAGATTGTTAGTTTTTTCCATTTAAATCAATATGTTTGACACTGTTTGAGGATTTAGTTTCTTTGGGTTATGAAATATTCATTAAATGAAATTGTTATTCATGGTGACTTTGAAAAAAAATGAACCCAACTAACAGAAACTATCTTCCGCTCTTATACATGTATCTGTGAATGATTATCATAAAAATTACCAACATACCATCTATTCTTCTACTAACGACCAAAAGTTTAAAGTTGTAACGTAACGATATTCAAAATAAGAAAAATAAGCTTTTCGTTTTCACTTGATACCAACATCAGTGCCAAGAACAAAGAGAACAATTTAATTCTCTCTTTTAAATAGTATCATGGCTATTTTTATACCGCCTGGATGTTACAAAAAATTGGGGGCTGTGAAGGCACTAACAATAATGAAGAATATTTTGATCATTAAAATAAACAAGCATGGATCTCGATTTTCAAAAGATAAATACGATGTGATATAGTAGGACGAAAATGATTCTGCCAGAGGGGATCATGATGGCAGCCTCCGTAGCAATGGAGACAATTATCCCAAAATGCTCTGATGCTGAGACTCCCATGGTAGAGAACAATTCAGTTCTAAGTCAAAAAACTACTCTTGAACTATTTTGTTTTTTTTTTCGTAAGTCGTAACACAAATACTAACTGTTCCATTTCCACTCGTTCAATGCAAATAAGAAAATGACCACGTTAGCAATCCGTGCCCCATGAACGAAACCACCTTTACATCTTCAAACATCATGCTTCTTATTGGTCATTTCTGATTCGATATTTTATGATTTAGTTACCAAATATCTTTTTCATTTTTATTCTTTTCAATTAGAAATTCAATTAGAACTGTTCATTTTAAAATTTTAAATAAAAAATAAAAAATAATATTAGTCAATAAAAATCATCAATGTCGTGAAATTCATTTTTAATTGAATTAATATAATTATTAATATTTTTTTAATTCGTGTCATAATTTGTATATATCTTTGCCCACATGTGATTGTACTAATTAAACATATATATATATATATATATATATATTATTATTTATTTTTTTTTTTATTATATATTTATATATTCAAGATACTTCCTTTTTTGTAGTTTTTTTTTAACTTTTATTTCATATTCAAATTAGATATTTTTTTACAACAAAAAATTCAGGTAACTTAAAAAGGTCCATCATTAACTCTACTAAAATTTGGAAATGAACTTAAGTTAAAGCGAGAGTTAGAGTGAGTAATAGATTAAAGGATTGTGAGAGTGAGATTGACGAAAAAGAGAGGGTGCAAGAGAATGTGAAAAGTAAGAGAGAGAGAGAGAGAGAGTGTGTGTGTGTGTGTGTGTGTGTGTGTGTGCGCGTGAAGATTATTAAGTATATTTATGTTTTCCTATTAAAGAGTATCAAAGTATAATTTTTTTTGTTTTAATACCATTTACAAGAGATACAATTAGGATGCTTATTATAATTTTTTTCAAATATAGAGCATCTAAAATAATTTATCTTAAGATTTATGGCCCGTTTGAAAAAACTAAAAAAATTAAGTGTTGAAAAATAAGTGCTGAAAATTTAAGACTGAATTTTATAAGTGTAAAATTTGTATTTAAAAATTATTTTAAAAATTACTAATTGAATGCTCAAGATAAATATATTATTATAAATGTAAATTCTAAATGATAAAAATGATGTATTTTACATATTTACCCTTATTATCATTCTATTACATATTATCAAACATAAATATAATTTTAATGAAATTTTGTTTCACTATAATTTTTAATTATTAAAAAATAAAATTTCTAAAACATATCCATAAAAATCATAAATCAAAAAAGAAATAAAAATATTTAAAAAATAACCAATAAAATTAAACATTAAAACTACCCAAATTTTTAATATAAAAACAAAAATTGATGAACAACTAGTTGATTTACTATTTCCTCTCTTAAATTAATAATGAAAAAGTTAGAGTTACGATTAGGGTTTGTAGTAGGAAAGAAAGGAGGAGGCAAAGACAGATTGACAAACTGAACTATAGCATGAATGAGAAAACAAAAAAGAATAAAAAAAAGTACAAAATGATAATATTTAAAAAAAAATTTGTGGAAAATTTTCAGCCTTCAACTAATAAGTAGGTCTCTATCTACTTAATATGTTCAATATTTTTTCACTTAAAATTTAAAATTTTCAGCTCTCAACATTTTTTTATCAAACACACTTACAATTTCAAACCATTGAAAATTTAAATTTTGAATGGTTTGAACATTTTAAGTGTTTTATCAAAAAGCCCCTCAAACTTTTATTTAAATTTTAAATTTTTAAAAAATTAATTGTGATTAGGTAAATAAATGAATGATGAGCTAGGCGAGATAAGAGATATAAATAAAAATAGTCTCGACTATCTTAATTAAACAATATCATTTCTATTTAATGCATTTATGTGAAAAAAAAACAATTTTCTAAAATATATTTATTAACACAAACATCATTTAGTTAGGAGATTTAAGAGCAAAGTTAATATTTTTGCAAAATTATTTAAATACAAAATTTAAACATTCCATTGATATCACATAAACAAAAAACAAAAACAAAATTTTTGAATTAATTTATGATTGATTAAAATGACAAATAAAACATTGTCCAAATTAACACAAACAAGAATTATATTTTGGGAATGCATATATGCGATTGTTAATTTTAATGATTTTATTTTAATTTAAAATTGAAAAAATAAAATATTTAGTAATATACATAATTTTAAAGCATTTGATTTCTCCTTATTTTGACAATATTTCATCCAATTCTCTTTCTGTATACAACATGCAGATTCATCCACAAAGTAACCTAAAGGATGGTTCTAGTCTTAACTTCGATTGGCATCTACCTCGTAGATGGATTTGGCTGGTTTTTTGTTGTTTGTAAGATCTATTGATTTCGTAAGTGCTTCTGGTGTGGTATTTTATGATCATATTGATCCTTTTTCTGATACTAATTGTTTACCAAGTACCAACGAATTAAAGAAACCTCTGAATTTAACTTCATCTTTATCGATATAATAAAGTTGTGGTTAAAAGATCATAGGTTTCGGGCAGAAAATTTAATAACAACAATGCCAAATTTTCATCTCTAATTTCAATCTCTAAATTTTGTAAATGAATAATAATTTGTTGAACTTATCTTTATGTTCGATTATAGGTGTACATTCTTATATTGAAAACAAAAAAAAAAAACTTTTCAAGTAGAGTATGTTCTCAATGTTTATTGCTACTAATGTCTCTTTCATGACAAATGACTTATGTTCCATTGCTAAGGAAATCGTACTGTGCCGCAAACTGTGTTGTTGATGATATTCCAAGGTAATATGAGATCCCACTTGGAATAAGAGAACCAGAAAATTAGATTCCCGCATGCTAATGTTGTTGATGCCATTAAATATATCCACCTTGAACTTTGCATTTGACAACATAGTTCTCTGATCTCCTTTGATACACTTGTCGTTTTCACCATGTCTCCTCGTCTTCTTGGTTGGTTATCATCGCCCATTAAGAATTTTCACAACAAAAACTATTTATTTGGAATTCACATAATTGAACAAATAATTTAATTTTTTTTCAACTTTATATTTCTAAATTTAAAAAATTAAGCTCAAATGTGTCCAAAAAATCTAAAATGATATGAACTATTCTTGACTTTAACAAAATCTGGCAAACAATTGATGAACGGGTAAAGATACCTCCTTTTACCAGAAAATAAGTTTCGAGGTGGATTGTCAATGTCAAATTGGGCATTATCATGTCAAATATGAATTCGGCTATGAAAATGGCATGCTCTTGTGATATTAATGTCATGCTGATATAATGGTATCCCATGATCATGTCATGCTGATGTCACCTCTATTTAAATGAGTTTAGCTAGTCATTGGAAAATCAAATTTGGGTTGGTTATGCTCATATCATGTGGATGACATCTCTACAACCTGAATGTTCCTCTCTAAATTCTATTTTTTTATTGTAATTTTTTAGTAATTTTTTTATTATTTTTTTAATTTTTTTTATTTAATTTTTTTAATTTTTTAATTTTTTTAATTTTTTTAATTTTTTTTTAATTTTTTAATTTTTAATTTTTTTAATTTTAAATTTTAATTTTTAATTTTTTTAAATTTTTAAATTTTTATTAATTTTTTTAAATTTTAAATTTTTAAATTTTTTTTAATTTTTTTAATTTTTTTTTAATTTTTTTTATTTTTTTAAATTTTTTTAAATTTTTTTATTTTATTTTTTTATTATTTTATTTTAGTATTATTTTAGTATTATTTTATTTTTTATTTTATTTTATATATTTTTTGAATTTTTTTATTATTTTATATTTTTAAAATTTTTAATTTTTTAAAACTTTTATTTTAAATTTTATAATTATTTTGGAGGTTTTACCTAAACTATGACTAAGTATTGGGCACCAGTATATTTCCATATATGATATTATTTAGGCATTAAATAATCAGGAAATATTCATGAAATAATAATGAAATATTTTAGGCATCAAGTTAAGAAAATAATTCTATAATTATTTTCTTAACTTGAGTTAAGGAAAATTATTTTAGGCATCAAGTTAAGAAAATAATCATGAAATATTTTTAATTTCATGAAGGAGATAGATGTGATATTAAAAAAATTATGAAATATTCTGCATCAAAAAATCATGACGCAAATTATTAACGTGCGAAAGAGAATACAAGACACTTCGATTTGGCTAGTAAATAACAAAAGAAAATTAACAATTAATTCAGAGTAAAAAGAAAAGAAAAATTTATTGATTCTCGGAATGAAAAACTATCAACAAGTGACAAAAATAAAATCTGAAAAAAAAAATCAAAGTAAAACCAAATTCTCATTGTAATAGTCCATGACACTAAGAGAATTATCAAAATCCGATGAAAGAAATGGCTGAGGTTGTGGACTCCAATTGACTTCCTCTGGAAATTGAAAGTCTTGGATCGGCATATTGTTGGCATCATCTTCATGTGGTAGAACAATGGAGGTTGATTCTAGATTGAGCACAACAATTTGATCAGACAAATTTGACACTGTTATTGAATTTTGTTGAGGAGGAATATGGGCAGGATCATCATCTTCGAAGCTAGTGATGTCGAGAATGCTTCTTCCAATCTTCCTCTTTTTCCCAGTAGTTGAATGGCGCTTGAAGTATTTTTGGGCATGACTAGAAACTTGAGTCGTCGATTTTGTTTGGACCAATGCGGAAATTTGTTTCCATTTGCTTGTGCCAAATATCGACAAACCCCTCAGAAAAGTCCTATAGAGAAAAAGAAATACAAATACAATGAGATCTTAGTCTTCCTAACTCAGAGTTATAAATAATGTTGTATTTAATTTTTTTAATAGAAAATTAAAAATAAAAACATTCCCCCCAAGGATGACAATGGAGATGATATAAACAACGATGCAATCCATTGTTCATCCTCGTGGAAAGCATCTATATATGAATTTTTTTTTTGGTTACTAAAATAAAAGTTATTCATAAAAAACTGAATTAAGGGCAATGATACTTGTGTTCGGGAATTGTCCAGGGCACGTTAGGTTTCCTCTCGGCGGCTATTTTATGCTTCGTACATCCCATCATGTCGGTCCTTTTCACATAGGAATAGAGAGTTGAGTTGACTGACGAGTTGACAGCCTTCTGGGATGACATGGAGGAGACGGAGCAACTAGGATAGTCGGATGAATCGATGAAGATGCCTCTAGCACTGCGACAATATTGATTGTCTAAATTATCGACATCGAAGATTGGAGATGTGTTTTGTTCGGCGGCATTCAGCCAATCACGGAGTTGGGGGAGTGGGAGTGGCGATGCCTCAAATAGCTGATTATCTTTCGATGAGCGGCAATATGTTTCATGCAAATGTATGCACAACTCATCAATCTTGGAAAAATTAATTGGAAAAATTTCAGGAATTACATGTGGAAAGCAAGAATTCATTTTGTTTGATTTCACGTTCATGAGCCGTAAGCTGATTCAGAAATATAATTTTTTTACAATGCATGGCTCCAATTTATAAGAATCCCCCACCCAACCGCCCAATTACATGGCATGATTTATTAGGCCAAATATTCAATCCTTGCCATTTATACAACTACTTTTTCGATCCTTGTATACCAACGACTTGTTTGCTTCTCATTGGACCCTTGCATTCAACATTGTATTGAATCGGTCAATTAGTTGCAAATATATTTTTTTAAATTCATTCTTTTCAATTACAAATTAAATTATACTTGTGCATTTATAATATTTCAATATTAAAAATAAAACAAAATATTTGTCAATGAAACTCATTATTATCATTAATTAAAATTCATTTATAATTCAATCAATATAATGTTTCACATTTTTTTTATTTGTATCACTCTTTATATATATATTTTCTCTCATAAGATTGTTCTGTATAAATAAATAATAAATAATAAATAAATATAATATATATATATATATATATATAATATATATATATATATATAGTACTTGTGTACTCTAGATAATAAAAGATCTATAAATTAAAAAAATATAATTAAATTGGATTATTATAACGAGTACAAAATCTATTAGAAAACATATATTAAACTTCAGCTTCTAATGTCTAAAGGTTCGCAAAGAAATAGTATATCTTACATATATTTAAGAATGCAACAGATGCTATTGCATGGCACAACACGGAAAATAGTTTGTGCTATTCTTAAATATATTTAAGAATGCAATATATTTAAGATCGTGCTATTGTTCAAGGGTTTGTGCAACTTTGGTATTGTTGGTATGATTTCATTGTGCAAACATGGAGAAGTTGGTGCAATCATCATGCAGTATTTGTGTGGTACGTTTACTGCAACCACACTGCAACATTTGCATTGTTGTAGTGAACCTTGTGCAACATGGCTTTATGTTGTGCTGCTTGGATTGTGTTTATTATATTATTTTTTTAGTAATAATAAAAATAATTAGTATACAATATTGGGGAACAACTAACAAGAAGATCATCACAAACTTTGAAAATAGTTTGATGATAGATACATAATTAATTATTTGAAGTGTCAATTGATTTGCGTATCAATAGTATATTTGATGAATTTTAGCCAAACACAAATGCTTTAGATTTAACACTAAATATATCTTTTCAAAGACCTTTTACTTATATAACACTATTACTCAATTACTGACATATGGATTCGTCGATCAAGATGAAATTTTTTATTATATAGCCTAAACACAAATATTTCAAAAGATTTATGGGATAATATATAGATTGAAGAATATTTGCTCTTTTTTTATGAAGATTAGAGCAAACACGAGAAAAGTAATAGACTTTGAATCATAAGTGTGCATCTATTACACTTTCAAAACTTACTCACACACAGTGTGTGCATGGTGCAATTTCTGCCATGCCTAAATGTTTATTTTCTATTTGTGCTACACTGCATATAAATGGCAACCTACACTTGGATATGACACGTGGGGCAATGGGCGTGCATAGTACTAAAGTGTGCTACTCTATACAATGGTTACAATGAATGGGAAGCGTGTGTGATGTGGTGAAACCCTGGTGAAGTGGGAACAATCATCTTAGAATCAATGCAAAGTACAATGTATGCAACAAAATGTGTGATTGATTCTTCCAGGGTTGAGTGTTCGTGTTGTGCCATTTTGATTCATGTACAACAAGGAATATGTGGTGTGGCTACGTGGGTTCACTTTATTGAGTAGTTTTATTTGTACAAAAATGTTGCTAATCAGAATAGAATCATGGGGAAGAACTCGGTGGGAGTGGAAAACAAATAATTTTACACAATTGGCTGATTTCGATGAGAGTTCCATTTTTTGAGATAAGTATATATGAGGCACCTATTAGATGATACATTTGAGAATAATTTATTAGAGTAGTTCATAATCAATGCATAATTACTCATTTATTTTGACAATAGATCAATTTGAGTATTATTAGTATATTTGATTTTTGTCAACCATGCATGAATACATACAATCTAACAATTTATATATTCTTTTAGCGACATTTCACTTAAATGATTATACTACTCATTTCTTGGCGTATGAATCAATTGATCATGATGAGACTATTTAGTATATTGATGAATTTGTTACTCTTTTTGCTAAAGATTAGAATATACTCAAAAAAACTGTTAAGAATTTACATGTTGGGTTATTGAGAATATTTTGTGATTCATAAATTGTATAATAGATTATCAAATATACAAAAGTTAGATCTTCTATGTGTACATTTATCAGTCTTGTAAGACTGACACAAGAGTATTTCATTATTCTTTTCTTAAGAGCTACAAGCTTTAATAGTGATATTTAAATCTCTTCTTAGATTTCTTCTTTTTGTCTCGCTCCATATTCATGGTTCAAAGGCTTAGGCTAATAGTCATCTCACATGTAATCATATTTTCTTTTTACTTTTTTTATAAATTATAGTGTCTTGAATATTATTTTGGTCAATAATACTATTGGATAAGCTTGGAGATATAACAATCTTAATATTGTGTATTTTTAACACATTTTTTGTGTCTAGTTTCATCATAATTTATTTACAAACATTTATTTTTCAAAATAATTGAATTGTAACATTATTTTTCTAATTAATTGTATCAGTATATTATGCAATGACATCTTTTGAGAATGAACAAGATAGATTGTACATATTTTTCCACATCTTCATTAGCCCTTCTAGATTACATATGATTCATTTGTTGTATTCTCAACTTAAACATTCATCTTTTTGATAAGCTAAAAATTATGATACAAAAAATGAACTAAATGACTACGATTGACTTTGAGTTATATAAGTTAGTAAAGTATACTACAATTTTGTATCCGAATGTCAGAACAGTATTAATAATAACACATTCTATTTGATTCATTCAATATATGGGATTCATGTAGAACTATCACTCATGGTAAGTTCAGATATTTTATCATTTATATCGATGATTACTAAAATTCAATGTAATCTAATTTTAAAAAATATTAAATTTTGTCAATTTTTAAAATTTTATCTAATTAATATAGTTTTAGTATAATATTAAAATATTAAGATGTGATAATACATTATAATTAAACTACGCTTTATATTAATTTTGGCATTTCTTTAAGGATCGTAGGATAATTCACTAAATTTCTTATTCTAGTACTCTTGTACAAAAAAGTGTAGCTAAAAAGAAGAAATAATATATCGTTAATAAGTCCATGTTAATTCTACTACATATAAGTATTCTAAGGCATTAGTAGAAAAAAGAAATCAACTATTAACTATTTGTTCAACTGAATATTATCTTTTTTATTTCATATTATATCTCTTACTAGCATATGTATCCGTAGTTAGATTAGTCATATTACATCCAATATTTTTAGGTATACATATAATGTTATCATGTTTGTTTTCATTGAGTACTCAGAAAACCTATGAGTATTACTGAACAAAAATCAAAAAAATTATTACTAATTTGGATAAGATATTTTTTGAGGACAAATCATTTTTCTTTAATTTAATCCAAGAATACATATCTTTAAATATTGTAGCAATTACATTTTTCTCTAATCCAAATGTTACCACTCACAATGTTAAACTAACCATGTTCTTATGCATGATATTATCATCAAACTTCATCTTCAAAAGTATAGTGGTACATCAGCAGGTGCCTCCTTAGACCATTACTTATTTGATGCTCATGGTGGTGAGTCAAGATGAGGATTCTAATGAGTATCCTACAAGACACTATGAGTCAAGATATTATGATTGAGAAACTAGATAATCACGGTCGAAAAGTAGAATCAAGATAAATACGGTCACGTTATTTTTATTCAATCTATTTTAGTTCAAATCTTTATATGACATGTCCTTAGCTTGAATTCCAATAAAATATGAGATCCTCTCAAAATGACACATCCAAATCTTTCTATTGTCACATACAAATGTTGTTAGTGTGTCAAATTTCTCAACCTCGAACTTTGCATAAGACAACATGGTTCTCCTCATTGAATCACTTGTGGTTGGTTCATCTAAAGGCTCCTCGATCAACTTGATTGGTTCATCCCCGACCATTAAAAAATTTCACAAAATAAAAAAAACTATTAGTTTAGAATTCACAAATCAGCAAATAATTTACTTTTTTCAATTTTTTGAATTTCTGAGATTGAAATATTGAACTCAAGTATGTGTCCGGAATCACCCAAATTAATATTAACCAATCTTACTTTTATAAATAATGTGAAACAATGGATTGAATATGTAACAACCCATACCATATAATAAAAGTTTTTAATATGTTTGACCAAAATTAATAGGTGAGACTAAGTTGACTTTTTAAAAGATAAATAATTTTGGGTTGACTAAGATTTCATTTCGTATGACTCATTGATACGAGTTAATTGAATGGTTGAACCTCAAATTTCGATTTACGGATAATAAATTGTGGGTAATGGAATTTCAAAAAGCAATATTTTATTAGTTTCCTGATTGTCCTCAGTTTTTACATGAAAACGACCATAGGCTCTATATAAACCATGTTTTATGTGCCAAATAGAACCTTAGCCCCAAAATACTCATTTTCAGCTCAAAACCCCTAGAATAAAAATTCTACAAGACCCATGAATCCCAAATAGGTGCTTTCGACTCGTTTACAGACCAATTAGTTTTTGCTGGATATTGTCATTCTCCGACCATTTCAGGCAGATCCATAGTTCTTTCTCCCTATTTTTGGACACTCTGAATTCATTCCCGGGTTCATTTTCTACAGATTTGCACCATTTGAAAGATACAATAAAAATAAGTTTGGCCGATGGTTGGATCGAGTTTTCCGGCCACCCCAAAAATATTTGGACCAAAGTAAGTGTACCTTGTGTTCCTTGTCTCTTGGACATTCCATTGATATAATTTTTATAATTTTTTGATGCCACTTGGTTTATTTTCCATTTTTGGGATTTAGGGTAATTACCGAATTTTATTAAAATACAGGGACTCACGCTGATCCTAGACATGATCCTCCAGGAGAGCAGGACTGAGTTTATGTAATCTATGAATGGTTTATATGTCTTAAATTATTTTGGTACATGGCTTGAGGTTTTAAACCACTTTGAAAATTTATTAATTTAAGAAATATATTTTGAGATTTTTTTTAATGATTTAAGCATGGTGAATATTTTTAAAGTTTTAGTTGATTAAAATTGGTAGAGGTTATTATTTTTATTATGGTATTTCTCAATTTAAGCATGAATTACTGAATTAAAATTCATCAAGATATTTGATTGAGTTGTTGAAATTAAATTCATAAATTCTTAATTTATAATATAGTATCTTTGTAAAAGTATATGTGATTAAAAATAACATATGAGTTGTTATAAATTTATGTACCATATAGTACTAGAGGTTTGATTCATATATATGTTATAGTGCACTGGGTTTGCCACGGTGTCATGAGGTAGGTTTCATCTAACGGTTTTATATTATTTTCATGATATCGTGAGGTTGTTTTCATCCAACTGTTATATATATTATTTCCATGGTGTCATGAGATTAGTTTCATCTAGTGGTTATATATTATTTCCAATAATGTCGAATTAGGTTTACGTGATGGTTTATTTTGTTTATTATTACCATGACACCTTTCGATTGTAGAGTGTTGTGAGGTAGGGTATCCCACGGTTATTGATAGATATATGGTATGGTATATTGTTGGTTTCTAAGTAAACTATGAGCATATTAATATTTATGGTTATTATATTTTTAAGATTATTTTATGCTCAATTTTTATCTTATTAAAAAATTCAAGTTACAATTTTCTTAATAATAATTTCGGTTAATTTTTGAGAATAATTTTCATATTGTTGATTTGGGGATAACTTTGAGCTTTGTGAAATGATTTTAAACGTGGAACCTTGTAAAAGAGAGGAAGTGAGGTCTAGGGAGAAAAAATTTTTGAAAATAAAACAGTATTTTTCCTTATAATTTATACCATTCACTGAGATTTATCATCTCACGTTATATTGTTTTAATTATGTTCCCTAGGTCGAGGTAGTTCATAAAGACCTACCTCGAACTGGCTTCTACATCACTTTTTCTGCAATAGTTGTCGTATTCTACCCTATCTATCATTCTTTATTTTATAGGACTTGTTTATTTTCATTTACACCCTAAATTTGCAAATACTCTTAGATTGCTATGATCTTAGTAATTAACTCATATGAGTTTTTATTATGTGTGTTTGGGGTTATGACCTTCGTAAGATAAGTTAATTGTGGATTTGAGATATTGTTGTGGTTTTTTTAAAATATTAAGGAATGTGTTTACTTTCTTTATTAAAGTGGGGTTCCATTGGATATTACCTATGAATTGTACAGTGAGGCTTCTCTAGGCGGGACCACCGGGGAAATCCTAGGGAGGTATCGGTGTCGGGTCCTGTCAGAATAGGAAAACTACATTCTTTTACTAGTAAAGGAGTTTTGGGGTTAGACTGTGTGAATTCATTGTGGGTAATCCGGGTTGGATCTTTGTAATGGCATGTTGCTGACATGGTAAATGGTGACATCATGGGGATTTCATACTAATGTCTTGGTTCCATCAATCTCATATCAAGCCAATGAAATCTTGGGTCAAACTATGTCGGGTTGGTCACTTTGGGTAACATCAGAGTCAACTTATGTGGACATCATGCAGGCATCATCATCTTCAACCTCAAGGTTTTTCCGTAAATTCTGCCATTATTTTGTAGAGTTTACTAAAGCGACTCTTGAGAGCTCAATTTTTGATGGATTTGCTTCTCTTTTTTTTGTTGGATTCTGGGTGATGTGAGTTATCATCTTGTGATTAGAAATTGATTTGGAGAAATTTAAATTCTATGAAAAATCAACATCCTTTCTCTAATACTAATTTACTTTGTGAAAAATTATGAAATTCAAAACGAAAATAAACTTACACCAGAGCACAAAGATTTACATGGTTCAGAAATTTTATAACTTTGAGAGGCATCACATTTCGTATATTTTTGTAGACATTTTACAAACACTAATTATTTATCGCATAGGATCCTCACACTGATGTAGAGGGTTTTGAAAGCTCAGAGAATTGCTTGTGCAATATTTACAAGTGAATATTACTTGAGTTTATATAAAAAAATTTATTTACTATTCCACCCATTCATGGCACACCATGGATGACTAACACATACAGTAGACTCTAAGTGAGCCACCATTCCAACAAATGAAACACCTCGGTTTTAGTTAGAAAACAATGCTTTAAAGCTTATTAATTAGAATTAAAACAAATAATTTTTATATGAATCTTTCATTCAATGTTAAAGAAACTAGTGAATACAAACTTAATACAAATGCCGGTAGAACAAACCAGATGAGTCCAAATAAGATAATCCAATTTTATAGTAGTTTCCAATTAAAAAGGAGCATAGATTGAATATACTCAAACTTAAAAACCATCTGAATTTTTGTTACAAACTTAATCAAGTTTCATTTATAAAATAACGAACAAAAAAGTTATTCCTTAAAAGAGTTAGAAAATGAGTTATTTTCTATTCTCTACAATTTTAATACAAAAGCTAGAAATCTTTTATTTTTCTAGATTTGATAAAAAGAATATATTATTAATATTGTATAACAAAGTAAATTTTAAAAGTAATCTTATCTACTGAAAATTCTATTCCACAAAATTTAATATTTTTTTTTGTTTACTATGTTTCCAATATTTATGTATCAGTAGGTAGGTCAGCCTATCACGACATGAGGCATAGCCCTATTGAGTCGTGCCTTACTCAACATGACATGGTATAAAATCATGTTTGGACTTGGATTGTGCTTGTGGTAGGCACGACTTATACCTTGCTAGGATAGAGGCTGCATTGCCTAGTGCCGAGCAAGATACTACCCATGTGTCCGGCCCTTTAGCATGGTCCACCGATATAGTAACTATGACTCAAGTCTAAGATTGGGTCACCAAAAATTTGGTGACCATATTTCTATGACCCGCTCATTCTTAGACACTGACTCATTTTTTTCAAAAAATTAAAATTTTTTTAAAAATTTCATTTATATTTATCTACCACATCCATGTGGTGAGTTTTTTTTAATGAAACTCGTCATTTTGACATAATGGATATTGTTGGGACAGAAGTCCCAACAGCTCGTGGTCATGGACTCACCATTAGTCCACCCAACATCGACAGCCTACACCTACTAAGAGATGAACTTGCACATGTGCCCAACAGTTATAGTAATCTCTTTCATTGTCAGCTGCGTGTATCCACGTTCCCTATAATTTATTATTAAAAAGACGATTAGATCCTAGCCATTATTGGATTTATATTTAATGACTAGGGGAACAAATCTAATGGTTGTCGGGTTTTATCCATTTAAATATTAAAAAAATAAAATAATATAAAATAAAATTTTAAATAAAAAAATTTCTATAATTTTTTTTTGTCTCGAAAGTGACCGCTCATCATTATGGGATGGTATTGGCAGAGGCTGGTGGATAGTGCCTATGATGGCGGTGCCCATAAAACTGAAATAATCCAGCATGATCGAGACTACTCGACATGTTAGACATAAGTCTGTCTGGAATTAAGCTGATTGTACCATTCCAAGCCCGGCAGATTATTAGTTGTTCCATAATGGCACGAAACCAACTTATTTGACACTTTTATTCCCACATAATATATATGGTATTACTAAATTTAGAAAAATTGGTATTATGTAATGGTTTGGCCTAGCACGTGCTAACATCTCATTAATGGGTTTGTCAGAGACTTTTCCTAAGGAGAAAAAAATGTCCCAATTCATATTTTTTTCTTTTGAAAAAATTTGATTTATTATTTTTTCATTCTCATACAAAATAATCTTTATGTTTCAAAATGTTATCGATAAAGATAAATTTTTGAATGTCTACTAATAAAAGAATAATATTTTTAATTGGAATATTTTGATGTCATAATATTTCATATTAAGTCATCATATTTCGAGTAAACTTGAAGGTGAATTCTATCATGATTTATATGAAGCTGTTGTAAAAAGTTTTCATGATCCAGAGGTTAAATAGTTCAAATATGAATAAAGGGCATCCAAGGTAAAAAATATTGGATTTTTTTTAAATTTCTACTATTTCTTCATTAACTATTTTATGATTATTGTTGATCAACTTGAAAAAATAGATTCATTCCATTTTTTAAATATTTATATATTGTCTTTAAACTTATTATTTGAAGAAAAAATTTAATGTTCACAAAAATTTAGAAACTTATTCATTATATTACTTACATGATTAGTGTAATCATACTAGAAATCGAACTAGCTAGAAGCAAGTTGAAGCGAGGCCTGATATCAATAGTGATGAAAGAGGCCATCGGTGGGTTGGGTTAGCCCCAACCATCTACCATTTCCTATTTGCTCTTTCTTGCACGGGCAGTAAGATACAAGTTGAAGGCAAGAAAAAAGTCGACACAAGTTGCACTTCTAATTCTCTAGTTCTTAACATTGACTTCTTACCCATGAAATCAATTATTTGTTTTTTAGAAATGTAAAGCCATCCGACCATAGATCGGAAAAGCTCAGTATTCATTATTGAATCAATGACAAAGAGTCTAGGTAGGACTAGGGACCAATAAGATCAGTTGGGTGGGGGTGCAGCAAATCATCTTGCTTTTAGTAGTAAGCAACTCGCATTATAAAACTTTTTCTTTATTTTTAACAAAGTAAATAGTAGTTTCTCTCCTATCATTATAGCCAAGCTCTAACTTCATTTATTGACTCATGCAACTTGTTTATACACCGTGCTAAATATTATGTTTCTATAATAAACAAACTAGTAAAAACCAGAACATGTCTAAGACCTCTATTAACTTCAAAAAATAAAGAGACTTAACCTTTGATCAAAAAATAAAATCAATTTTTAGAAACACATCTTTCTACAGAGTTGATTTTTTTAGGGGAAAACATTGTTTTCTTAATAATCTAAGAAAGAAATTTTAATCTATTTGATTATATGTCTATATATCTAATATAATAATTACAGTTTTGTTCGATATTTTTATTAATAATTTATTTCATTTCATGAGAAAGAATTATATTTTTGATTATGTCTTCATATTCATTTTGCTTCTATAACACACTTAGAAAGTAAATTTGAGAAACCATTAGGACCAACAACACCTTTCCGAGTCAAAGGAAAAGGTTGCTTATTTTACTTTATCAATCATGGTACCTTTGCCATGCTCATATTTTTTTTTCTTCTAATAATATTCACAAGGCTATATCCTAATTAGGATGTAGAAGAAAAGATTTATTTTTAATAAGAAGGTTTTCAAAGAATTAAATTATAGATTCCCTAATTTTTTTCATCCTTATGGTAGCAAACATCATTTTCATATTTAATTGAATAGATATTGGAAGATCCTCTAAAGTAACATATATATATGTATGAATATTAAATATATAAGTATATACTTATAATATAAATGTATATATCTATATACCAATATATGTATATAGAAACCTATATATATATATATATATATATTATATATATATATATATATATTAAGTATATATATATATATGTATGTGTATGTGTGTGATGTATTTGTGTCTGTGCGTGTGTGTGTGTCTTAAATATATGTATATACATAATATATAGATATATATCTATATATCTATATATCTATATATCTATATAGAAACTTATATGTGTGTGTGTGTGTGTGTGTGTAATTCTATCTAATACACACACGCAGCCACGCAAGCACGCACAACAGGTCTAATCTCATCATAAGAGCATCTCACATAAGGTGATTCAGAAATAACTTTAAAAAATTTAATTGATTTAATCATATAACTTTTACACGATTTTCATTAAGATTTTGAAACTATGTGAGGCCATTTTGCAAGTTCCAACATGAATTTCTTTTTGTTAAAATCATGTAGGTTAGAGTTAAATACTAAAATGATAATAAAATTCTTTATAGAACAGTAAAACTACAAATAGGAAGAAGAACTAGGCATCAATTTGGGAAATATTTTTTTTTATTTTTGAATTAAAAAAACACATGTAAAGTGTTCTTAATGTTTTATTTTCTCACCTCAAAACAATGTTTTAGTCATATCGCTTAACTATTACAAGTTTTTTTTTTATTTTCGAAACCATTCAGAATTTATTATGCCATTCAAAGAAGTCTTCACACTTAGGTTTACAGGTCACCTTCTTTGGAGATTGAAATACTTTGCGGAGGCAACCTACATGCTTCCTACATTTGAACTAGGAACTGCTAGCATTTACCTCATGCACCGCCTACAAATATAATCCATCAATTCTATCTCAAATGCATTCTCATCTTCATCCGATGAATGACTAATTTGCAAACCCTTGCGCAAAATGAAATTTGAAGAAGGAAATTTGCCAGAAATTAGACCCTTTCTTGAAAGATGAGGAACCCGACCATTCTCACAACAATGTTCATCATCTTTCACTCAGCGTGGGTGGGGTGAAACAATAGTATTATAGATATTTGTGTATTTCAAATATGAGCTTGACATCATCGTTTTACAATAGGAATGCCTTAAAAGCATCAATTGAGAATAATTATTAACTTCTCGTTTCGATGCCAAAACTTTTGCAAAGAGCATGTTGAGTAATGTTGATGGTGAATATCTCGTTTATCAGTTTAATTAGATTGTTAGTTTTTACCATTTGAATCAATATGTTTGACACTGTTTGAAGATTTAGTTTCTATGGGTTATGAAATATTCATTAAATCAAATTGTTATTCATGGTGACTTTCACAAAAAAAATAAGCCCAACTCACATAACCTGTATCTTTCGCTCATATACATATATCTGCAAATGATTTTCATAGAAATTACCAACATAGCATCTATTCTTCTACTAACGACCAGAAATTTAAAGTTGTAACGTAAAGATATTGAAAATAAGAAAAATGCTTTTCGTTTTCACTTGACACATCAGTGCCAAGACAAAGAGAACATTTCAATTCTCTCTTTTAAATACTATTTTTAAAAGAGAGAATTTTAAAATAAATAGCCTGGATGTTTATTTTATACAGCCTGGATGTTACAAAAAATGGGGCGCTGTGAGGGAACTGACAATAAAAAAAGAATATTTTCAGTTTGATCATTAAAATAAACAGGCATGGATCCCGATAAAAAAAGATAAATACGATGTTATATAGTAGACAAAAATGACTATGGTAGAGGCGATAATGATGGCAGCCTCCGTAGCAATGGAGCCAATTATCCCAAAATTCTATGATGATGAGACTCCCATAGTAGAGAACAATTCAGTTCAAGAGTCAAAAAACCACTCTTGAACTATTTTTTTTTTCATAAGTCGTAACACAAATACTAACTATTCCATTTCCAGTCGTTCAATACAAACAAGAAAATGACCACGTTAGCAATCCGTGCTCCCCATGAACGAAACCTCCTTTACATCTTCAACATAATGCTTCATATTGGTATTTTATATTCGATATTGTTATGATTTAGTTACCATATATCTATTTCATTTTTATTCTTTTCAATTACAAATTCAATTAGAACAATTCATTTTAAAATTTTAAATAAAAAAGAATTAATAATATTTGTCAATAAAAATCATCAATGTCGTGAAAATTCATTTTTAATTGAATAAATATAATTATTAGATATTTTTTTTAATTCGTGTCATAATTTGTATATATCTTTCCCCTCATGTGTTTGAACTAATTAAACCTATATATTAATTCTTGTTAATAAAAGAAAACATAATACTCCTTTTTTGTAGTTTTTTTATTTAACTTTTATTTCATATTCAAGTTAGATATATTTTAACAACAAAAAATTCAGGCAGCTTGAAATTGTCCATCTTTAACTCTACTAAATTTTGGAAATGAATATAAGTTAGAGTGAGAGTAAAGTGAGTAAGAGATTAAAGGATTGTGAGAGGGAGAATGAGTGTTAAAATGAGAGGGTGCAAGAGAGAGAAAGTAAAAGTAAGTGAATGAGTGAGAGAGTGTGAGATAGAGACAGAGAGAGTGGATTATTAACTATATATATTAAGGTTTTTCCATTTGATAGTATCAAAATATACTTTTTTTTTGTTTTAGTACCATTTACAATAGATAAAATTAGGAGACTTTTCATAATTTTTTTCAAATAGAGAGCATTTTAAATAATATTTCCTAGATTTAAGTTTTAAATTTGAATTTTAAATTTTAAAAAATTAATCGTGATAAAATAAATCGATGAATGATGAGCTAGGCGAGATAAGAGATATAAATAAAAATAGTCTCGACTATCTTAATTAAACATATGAATTCTAATTAATGCATTAATGTGAAAAAAAAATTTTTTTAAATATTTATTAAAACAATTAGCATTTAGTTAGGAGATTTAAGAGCAAAGTTGATATTTTTGTAAAATTATTTCAAAGACAACGTTTAAAAATTCCATTGATATCTCTTAAACAAAAAACACAAACAAAATTTTTTAATTAATTTATGATTGATTAAAATGATAAATAAAACATTGTCCAAATTAACACAAACAAGAAGTACAGTTTTGGGAAAGCATGTATGTGATTGCTAATTTTAAAGATTTTATTTAATTTAAAAATGAAAAAAATAAATATTTACTAATATACAAAATTTTAAAGCATTTGCTTTCTCCTATTTTTACAATCTTTCATCCAATTCCCTTTCTGATGACAACATGCAGATTCATCCATCAAAGTACACCTAAAGGATGGTTCTACTCTTGACTTCAATTGTATCTACCTCAGATAGATTTGGCTGATTTTTTTTGTTTGTAAGATCTATTGATGTCGTAAGTGCTTCTGGTGTGGCATTTCTATGATCATATTGATCCTTTTTATGATACTAATTGTTTACCAAGTACCAACGAATTAAAGAAACCTCTAAATTTAACTTCATCTTTATTAATATAATAAAGTTGTGGTTAAAAGATCATATGTTTCGGGAATAAAATTTAATAACAAAAATGACAAATTTTCATCTCTAATTTCAATCTCTATATTTTGTAAATGAATAATAATTTTGTTGAACTTATCTTAATGTTCGATTATAGGTGTACATTCTTATATTGAAAAAAAAAAAAAAAAAAATTTCAAGTAGAGTATGTTATCTATGTTTTTTGTTGCTAAAGTCACTTTCATGACAAATGTCTTATGTTCCATTGCTAAGGAAATTGTACTGTGCCGAAAACTTGTTGGTTGATGATATTCCAAGGTAATATGAGATCCCACTTGGAATAAGAGAACCAGAACTTTAGATTGCCGCATGCTAATGTTGTTGATGCCATTAAATATATCCACCTTGAACTTTGCATTTGACAACGTGGTTCTCCTGATCTCCTCATTGATACACTTGTCATTCTTTCATCCATTGTCTCCTCTGTCTTCGTGGTTGGTTTATCATCGCCCTTTAAGAATTTTCACAAATAAAAAACTATTTATTTGGAATTCACATAATTTAACAAATAATTTAATTTTCTTTTCAACTTTATTGTTATCTAAATTTAAAAAATTAAGATCACGAATGTGTCCAAGTTAATCTAAAATGATATGAACTATTCTATACTTTAATAAAATCTAGCAAACAATTGATTGAACAGGTAAAGATACATTCTTTTACCAGAAAATTGGTTACAAGGTCGGATTGTCAATATCAAATATGAATTCGGCAATGAAAATGACATGCTCTTATGATATTAATGTCATGCTGATATAATGGTATCACCAATATCATGTAATGCCGATGTCACCTCTATTTAGACTGAGTTTTGTTATTCATTGGCAAGTCAGATTTGGGTTGTATTATACTCATATCATGTGGATGACATCATCAACACCCTCTATGTTCCTCTCTAAATTCTATATTTTTTTGTAATTTTTTTATTTTTTTTTTTTTATAACTTTATTTTAATTTTTTAAAATTTTTTAATTTTTTAATTTTTTAATTTTTTAATTTTTTAATTTTTAATTTTTTTATTTTTTTTTTTTTTATTTTTTATAATTTTTTAATTTTTTTTAATTTTTTAATTTTTTAATTTTATAATTTTTTATTTTTTTATTTTTTAATTTTTTAATTTTTTAATTTTTTAATTTTTTAATTTTTTAATTTTTTTATATTTTTTATATTTTTTTAAATTTTTTTTAATTTTTTAATTTTTTATTTTTTATTTTTTAATTTTTTTAAATTTTTTTAAATTTTTTTAAATTTTTTAAATTTTTTAATTTTTTAATTTTTTTTTTTAATTTTTTTAAATTTTTTAAATTTTTTTTTATTTTTTTAATTTTTTTATTTTTAAATTTTTTATTTTATTATTTTATTATTTTATTTATTTTTTAAATTATTTTTATTATTTTTAATTTTTAATTTTTAATTTTTTCGAGCTTTTTATTGTAAATTCTATAATTATTTTGGAGGGTTTACCAAAACAATGACTAACTATTGGGCACCATGATATTTCTATATATAATAGTATTTAAGCTTAAAAAGTGATATCTACTTTTGATATTAAGGTGGATTAGAGATGTAAAAATCGGCTCCCAAAATAAAATGTCGGGCTCTAGAGACTCAAGTTATGAAATTTTATGAAGGAGATAGATGTGATATAAAAAAAATTACGCAAATTATTAACGTGCGAAAGAGAATACAAGATACTTCGATTTGGCTAGTAAATAACAAAAGAAAATTAACCATCAAGACAGCTCCATGTAACTCATAATAAAATGTATAAAATCTCTAGCTTACGAAATGTAATGCCACCATGATATTTCTCAAAAAAAAATCTTTTATTCTGGATGGGTACTACTAAATAAATTTATATCTGCGAAATATTTGCTAAAACATAAAGTCTTTTTTCATGGCATCAAAATGCATTAACTATTTTATTGAAGAAATAATCTATCACTTATTTTATCAGTATAAGGAAGCAATGAGATTTTGGCATAAACTTTATTTAAATATAAAGATATAGGATAAAAAGATAAAGTAACTACTCTTTGTATCAAAATAATCAATCACTAAATTGAATTTAGAGCAAAATTTGTTAAAAAATTATAACCTTTTAGTTAAATTATGAGATATAAAGAAAGAGCCGAACAACATGAGATCTAAAGGAAATATATTCTCTTTCAAGAAAATTATTTTCAGAGTAGAAATTCTAGTTGAAAAATAAATGTTTTCCTATTATAAGAAAAATATATGGTTTTAACTTATTAAAGTTTTATTAACATAATATGATGACACTTTTTGTGAGTTTCATCATTTGGATTAAGATATACTTATTATAAGTATCATCATTTATAATACACAATAACTTATAATGACACAAATAGATGAAACTTATTGCAAAGGTTACTTTTTATGATAACAATGTAAATAATGGACATTCATCAAATGATTATATCTAGAATATATCATAAAAAGTTTAACACAAATTACACTTTGTGTAAATTTTTATCATTCAATCTTTTATAAATAGATAGTTAGGGTTAGAGTTGTGTACAATAATATTTTAGACAAAACATGTATGCATCATATTTTTTTCATGTGTTTGCAGGAATATAAAAATTATCAATATGCAAAAAAAGTACAAGTGTTAAAAGTGAAAAAGTTTCAGATATAAGTTAATTTGAAAATTTAAAAACAAAATTCAAATTTTATTTGGAATAAAATTAAAAATTCATCATTTTTTAATTGAATTGCAAATTTTAAAAGAAACATAAAAATACATTTTATGAAATAAAAATTATATCATTTTATTTTGATGTGTTTAGTAATAGTTCAAAAAGGCATAATTAAAAGATGGAAATCGTGAGATAATTAAATAACCAAAATTGTGATTATCAACGGCGTGTTTGCTTCTCATTGGTCCCTTGCATTCAACATTGTATTGAATCGGTCAATTAGTTGCAAATATCTTTTTTAAATTCATTCTTTTCAATTACAAATTCAATTATACTAGTGCATTTATAATCTTTCAATATTATAAAATAAAACAAAATATTTGTCAATGAAAATCATTATTATCATTAATTAAAATTCATTTATAATTCAATCAATAAAATACATTCACATTTTTTTTTCATTTGTATCACTCTTTTTTATATATAATTCCCCTCATATGATTGTTCTTCATAAATAAATAAATAAATAGATAAACAGAGAATGCCATACCATTAAAAATTGTCATACTCTAAAGTTTAATTGCAAATACTGTGATAGAAAAGGGCATACTGAGGATAGATGCAAATCCAAAAATAGTACATGGACACCCAATATCACAAGCAACCGACAATATCAATCACAACAACAACGAAGATTTTGAAGAAATTAATTTTCTATTGCTAATGCAACAGAATCCCCTAAATCCACACATAACGTTAACAAAACAAGCCAAACTCTTGACTCGGTCAATATATTGCAAGGATTCTCCACAGAGCAACTTCAACAATTTTCTCGTGCATTATCATTCACAAGCACAAATCATAATATAAACACCTATGCAAATGCAACAAGTCTGTCTCTTTTTTCTGATACTTCAATTAATTTTGTATTCACTAAGCTTTGGATTTTGCATAGTTGAGCCACCAATCATATTACCTCTAATTCTAACTCTCTTTTTTTTCACCAAATTGTTTACCAAGTACCAATGAATTAAAAATACTATGAAATTAACTTCATCTTTATCAATATAATTAAGTTGCGGTTAAAAGATCATAGGTTTGGTGCAGAAAATTTAATAACAACAATGGCAATTTTCATCTTTAATTTCAATCTCTAAAATTTGTAAATGAATACTAATTTTGTTGAACTTATCTTGATGTTCGATTATAGGTGTACATTTCTTATATTGAAAAAAAAAAATAAACCGTTTTCAAGTAGAGTATCTTCTCTATGTATTTTGTTGCTAAAATATCCTTCATGACAAATGACTTCTGTTCCTTTGCTAAGGAAAGTCGTTTTGTGCCGCAAACTTGTTGGTTGATGATATTCCAAGGCAATATGAGATCCGACTTGGAATAAGAGAACGAGAACTTTAGATTGCCACATGCTAATGTTGTTGATGCCATTAAATTTATGCACCATGAACTTGCATTTGACAACATGGTTCTTTTGATCTCCTCATTGATACACTTGTCTTGTTTCATCTATAGTCTCCTCAATCTTCTTGGTTGGTTCATCGTCGTCCATTAAGAATTTTAACAAACAAAAAACTATTTATTTGGAATTCACATGATTGAACAAATAATTTAATTTTATTTAACGTTAAAGAGATCTATATTTAAAAAATTGAGATCACGAATGTTTCCAAAATAATCTAAAATGATATGAACTATTCTTTACTCTAACAAAATCTAGTAAACAATTGATTGAACAGGTAAAGATACATTCTTTAACTAGAAAATTGATTTCGAGATCGGATTGTCAATGTCAAATCGGGCTTTGTCAAGTCAATATGAATTCGATTATGAAAAGAGCATGATCTTGTGATATTAATGCCATGCTGATATAATGGCATCACCATCATCATGTCAGGCAGATGTCAACTCTATTCTTTATTTAGACTGCATTTTGCTACTCATTGGCAAGTAAAATTGTGGTTGTATTATACTCATATCATGTGGATGACATCATCTTCACCCTCTATTCTACTCTCTATATTCTATATTTTTTTGATATCTTTTTATTTTTTTAATTTTTTTAATTTTTTTCAATTTTTTTAAACTTTTTTTTATTTTTTTTTATTTTTATTAATTTTTATTAATTTTTATTAATTTTTATTAATTTTTATTAATTTTTATTAATTTTTTTAATTTTTTTAATTTTTTTAATTTTTTTAAACTTTTTAAATTTTTAAATTTTTTTATTTTATTTTTTTATTTTATTATTTTATTTTATTTTTGTATTTCATTTTATTTTTTTATTGTATTTATTTAATTTTTTTTTTTTAATTGTTTTTTTATTTTTAATTTTTTAAAATTTTTAAACTTTTTAATTTTTTTAATTTTTTTAATTTTTTAATTTTTAATATTTAAAATTTTTTATTTTTTAAACTATTTATTGTAACTTTTATAATTATTTTGGAGGGTTTATCAAAACTATGACTAACTCTTGGGAACCAGTATATTCCCATATATGATAGTAATTAGGCTTAAGGGATATATCCTTTTGATATTATGGTGGATTAAAGATGTAAAAATCTGCTCCTAGATAAAAAGTGGGGCTTTAGATACTCAAGTTAAGAAATTATATGAAGGAGATAGATGTGATATAAAAAAAATTATGAAATATTCTCCATCAAATAATCATGAGGCAAATTATTAACATACGAAAGAGAATACTAGACACTTCGATTTGGCTAGTAAATAACAAAAGAAAAATTACCATTAAGTCAGCTTCATGTAATTCATAATAAAAGGTATAAAATTTTCAGCTTACGAAATGTCATGCCACCCTGATATTTCTCAAAAAATCTTTTATTTGTGATGGATACTACTACATTAATTTATATCTACGAAATATTTGCTAAAACATAAAGTCTATGTCATGGCATCAAAATGCATTAACTATTTTATCGAAGAAATAATCTATCACTTATTTTATCAGTAGAGGAAGCAATGAGATTTTGGCATCAACTTTATTTAAATATAAAGATATAGGATGAAAAGATAAAGTAACTACTCTTTGTATCAAAATGATAAATCACTAAATTGAATTTAGAGCAAAATTTGTTAAAAATCTATAACTTTTTACTTAAATTATGAGAGATAAAGAAATAGCCGAACAATATGAGAACTAAAGGAAATATATTTCTTACAAGAAAATTATTTTCAGAGTAGAAATTCTAGTTGAAAAATAAATGTTTTCCTAATATAGGACAAATATATGGTTTTAACTGACAAACTATGGAAAACAATGTTTTATCTCACTTATTAAAGTTATTAACTTAATATGATGACACTTTTTGTGAGTTTCATCATTTGAATTTGGATATACTTATTATAAGTATCATCAATTCTAATACACTAACTTTTAATGACACAATAGATGAAACTTATTACATGGGTTACTTTTTATGATAACAATATAAATAATGACATTCATTAAATGATTATATCTAAAAATTATCATAAAAAGTTAACAAAAATTACCTTTGTGTAAATTTTTATCATTATCTTTTATAAATATATGGCTAAGCTTAGACCTTAGAGTTGTGTACCATAAAATTTTATACAAAACATGTATGCATCTTATTTTTTTCATGTGTTTGAAGGAATATAAAAATTAGCAATATGCAAAAAAGTACAAGTGTTAAAAGTGAAAAAGTTGTAAAAGGAAACCGTGAGTCAATTTGAAAATTTAAAAACAAAATTCAAAAATTAATTTGGAATAAAATTGAAAATTTGTCATGTTTTAATTGAATTTAAATTTTTAAAAGAAACATAAAAATATTTTGCGAAACAAAAATTATATTTTTAATTTTCGGTAATAGTTCAAAAAGGCATAATTAAAAGATTTAAATCGTGATAAAATTAAATAACCAAAATTGTGATTATTGTAAAAAGTTATTAAATTGAGTTTAGTTTCCATACACTTTTTTGAAACCCATCAAGAAAATATTACAAAATGATAATTAGATTAATATAGAATAATCAAAGAATGTAAGGCCGATAACTTATAAATTACATTAATTATGAAAAATTGTTACAAAGAAAAACTAAATAAAGAAAAAAGTCAACAACAAAATATTCACTATTTTAAAATAAAAAAAAATATCTAATTATGTGGCTCAATAAAAAATAAATAAACTATTTGTTTAAAAAAAAAATTTAACTTCATGCTTTTAATAGATAGAAACATGTTGATCAAAAGAAAATAAATTGCATTCCAAATATATAAATATTTGAATTTTTTAAAACAATTGATGCCTTTGGGAAAGTCGATAAGTATTTTTAGGATTTTTTTGAGTATACTACATTATTATATTTTTTATCATGATATATTTCTTTTCTAAATATTATAAATTTAAGAGATTTTTTATTAATTATTTTCAAATTTAATACATTTCACAAAAATAATTATTCAAATTCAAATTTAGTTTCGATGTGTCTATAAATTTATTATAAATTTATATTGTCAACACTGATCAAGAAAAGAATTATAAATATAATATTGTATACATTATATTTACTAAATCACGGAAATAGTATTCAAATTTTTAATGGAAAAACATCATAAAATAGGATCTCAAGAATTTCTCAATTAAATTTTTAAAGAAAATATTATATATATAATTGTTCGAGAACATTATATTTTAAAAAATAAAATATGAATGTAAAATTGAGATTCTAGTTTCTCCAAAAGGATCTCAATTAAAAATGAATTGTGATGATGAAGAAAGGTTATTTAAATATTAATGCATATGAATAGTTGTAACAAAGCAAAAAGAAAAGATAAATTTATTTATTCTCGAATGAAAAACTATCAACAAGTGACAAAAAAAAATCTGAAAAAAAAATCAAAGTAAAACCAAATTCTCATTGTAATAGTCCATGACACTAAGAGAATTAGCAAAATCCGATGAAAGAAATGGCTGAGGTTGTGGACTCCAATTGACTTCCTCTGGAAATTGAAAGTCTTGGATCGGCATATTGTTGGCATCATCTTCATGTGGTAGAACAATGGAGGTTGATTCTAGATTGAGCACAACAATTTGATCAGACAAATTTGACACTGTTATTGAATTTTGTTGAGGAGGAATATGGGCAAGATCGTCATCTTCGAAGCTAGTGATGTCGAGAATGCTTCTTCCAATCTTCCTCTTTTTCCCAGTAGTTGAATGGCGCTTGAAGTATTTTTGGGCGTGACTAGAAACTTGAGTCGTCGATTTTGTTTGGACCAATGCGGAAATTTGTTTCCATTTGCTTGTGCCAAATATCGACAAACCCCTCAGAAATGCCCTATAGAGAAAAAGAAATACAAATACAATGAGATCTTAGTCTTCCTAACTCATAGTTATAAATAATGTTGTATTTAATTTTTTTTAAAAGAAAATAAAAATTAAAACTTCCCCCCCATGGATGAAAATGGAGATGATATAAACAATGATGCAATCCATCGTTCACCCCCGTGGAAAGCTTCTAGAATTTTTTTTTTTGTTACTAAAAGAAAAGTTATTCATAAAAACTGAATTAAGGGTAATGATACTTGTGTTCGAATTGTCCAGGGCACGTTAGGTTTCCTCTCGGCAGCTATTTTATGCTTCGTACATCCCATCATGTCAGTCCTTTTCACATCGGGGTAGAGAGTTGAGTTGACAGACGAGTTGACAGCCTTCTGGGATTGCATGGAGGAGAAGGAGCAACTAGGATAGTCGGATGAGTCGATGAAGATGCCACTAGCATTGCGACAATATTGATTGTCTAAATGATCGACATCGAAGATTGGAGATGTGTTTTGTTCGGCATCATTCAGCCAATCAAGGAGTTGAGGGAGTAGAGTGGCAATGCCTCAA
>JAREIK010006539.1:0-25503 GCA_029783825.1 Sapria himalayana
AAGTATTAGAGGTTTTGTCATTTAGGAGTTTATTAATTTATGTTTTTAGGCTTTTAGTGGTTTATTGGTTTTATTAAAAAATAAAATAACAATAAATATACTTATTATTTTTAAAAATTTTCAAATGTTATAACCTTTCAAAATATAATAATTTTTAAATTTTTTTCAAAAGTGAATACAATCTTTAGTTATAATAATCATTATATTTATATATCATATAAATTCAATATAAAACAATTTTATTGATAAACATTCTAATAATGATCAAAAAAAATTAATAATCTTTTATTAATCAGATAGATTTCAATTAAAAAAAAGATAGATCTCAATTAAAATATAATTATAAAACATAAATGATTCAGAATCAAAGCAAAATATATTACTATATAATAATTTTTTGTTGAGAATTTTATTTTCTTCTAAAAAGTTTATTTATAATTTTTTGATGAAAATAAAAAATATAAATTATTTTTGTCTAACTCAATTTATTTTGTAATTAATATTTATATATAAATAAACAAATAAATAATTATAATGAATATTTAAAATTATAATGAAAAAAAATAAGATTTATTATTAATTATTTAGGGATACCGGTCTAATTTAAATTAGATCTTTCTCACTAATAATTTATTTTGTAATTAATATTTCTATAAAAATAAACTAATAAATAATTAAAATAAAAATTTAAAATTATACTGAATAAAAATTAAAATGAGATTTAAGATTTATTATTAATGTATACCAGTTTAATGGTTTAAGTATTTAGAGGTTTTGTGGTTAGGAGTTTAGCGATTTATGTTTTTAGGCTTTTAGTGGTTTATATGTTCTATATAAAAAATAAAATAACAAAAAAAAATTTTATAATTTGTTATAATTTTCATAGGTTATAACCTTTGAAAATATAATAATATTTACAATTTTTTGAAATATGAATACTATATTTAGTTATAATAATATTAATAATTATATATAATATAAATTCAATATAAACAATTTTATTGATAGATAATATAAAAATGATCAAAATTAAATTAATAAACTATAATAAAAAGATACGATATTAATTAAAAAATATTTACAAAACCCAAATTGATTTCAAAATTAAAGAAAAATATTATTACTAGATAATAGTTTTAATTTTTAAATTTTTACTTCTTTTAGAACCGTATATTTTTTTATTAAAAATTAATTATTAAATTATATTTGTCGCTCTCATACTTTATTTCATAATAAATATTTCAATAAAAATAAAATAATAAATAATTAAAATAAATATTTAAAATTATAATAAATAGAAATAAAAATTAGATTTATTAATTATTAAATAGTATATAGCAGTTTAATGGTTTATGTATTTAGGCATTATGGGGTTTAGGAGTTTACTGATTTAACTGTGTATGCATTTAGTCGTTTATAGGCTTTATTTAAAAAAAATAAAAAAAAATTATTTTTATTATTTTTTGATATTTTCAAAGATTATAACCTTTGAAAATATAAAAATTTTAAATTTTTTTCAAAAGTGAATAAATATTTATTTATAATAATAATAATAATCATCATAATAATTATATATCATATAAATTCAATATATACAATTTTATTGATAGATATTCTAATAATTATCAAAATTTAAATAAAAAATCTATTATGAATAAGATTGATATTACTTAAAATATAATATCAAAACCTAAAATGATTCAAAAGCAAAGCAAAATATATTACTTAATAATAATTATTTGTATTTAAATTTTTATTCTTTTTATAAGCTTATCTATTTTTTGATGAAAAATAATTTTTAAAAATTATATTTTTAACTCATAATTTATTTTATAATTAATATATATATATATAAATAAAAAACTAAACAATCAAAATGAATTTTTTAAATTAAAATGAAAACAAATAAAAATTAGATTTATTAATTATTATTTAGGGGATACCCGTTTAAATGATTATCTATATAGGGGTATCGGGATTTTGTAGTTTAGTGATTTAAGTGTTTAGGCATTAATAATTTATAGGTTTTATTTAAATAATAAATAATAAAAAAATATTTTTTTTGCTTTTTCACATTTTCAAAGTTTATAATCTTTGAAAATATAATAATATTAAAATTTTTTTCAAAATTGAATATAATATTTAGTTATAATAAATATTAATTTATATATCATATAAATTAAATATAAATATTTTTATTGATAAATATTCTAATAATGATCAAAAAATAAATTAAAAATCTATTATTAATAAGTTATATATCAATTAAAATATAATTACAAAACCTAAAATGATTCAGAAACAAAGTAAAATATATTACTATATAATAATTTTTTGTTTTAAATTTTTTTCTTATTTTAATAAGTTTATCTATATTTTTTTGTTGAAAAATAATGTATATAAATTATATTTTTCTAACATATAATTTATTTTGTATTTAATATTTATATAAAAATAAACAAATAAATAATTAAAATGAATAATTTAAAATTATAATGAAAAAAAAAATGAGATTTATTATTTATTATTTTGGATATACCCGTTTAAAAAAATTTATCTATTTAGGGTTTTTGAGATTTAGAAATTATTGATTTAAGTATTTAGGCAATTAATGGTTTATGGGTTTTATTTAAATAATTAAATAACAAAAAATTATTTTTGATATTTTTTCAAATTTTCAAATGTCATAACATTTGAAAATATAATAATTTTAAAATTTTTTAATTAAGTTATTACAATATTTAGTAATAATAATTATTATAATAATATATAATATAAAATAAATATAAATAATTTTATTGATAAATATTATATCAATTATCAAAAAAAATTAATAAACTATGATTAATATGATAGATATAAATTAAAATATAATTAAAAAACCTAAAATGATTCAAAATCAAAGTAAAATTTATTACTAAATAATATTTTTTTTAGTTTTTGCATCATTTTATAAGCTAATATTTTTTTTTGATGATAAATATATTATTTAAATTATATTTGTCACTCATAATTTATTTGTAATTAATATTTCTATAAATTATTTAAATTATATTTAATGTTTTCGAGTTTAAAGGTTTAGGTATTAAGGGGCTTCGGGGGTTTAGGAGTTTAGAGATTTATGTATTTAGGAATTTAATGGTTTATAAGTTTTATTTAAAAAATGATATAACAAAAAAATTACTTTTGTTATTTTTTCTCATTTTTGAAGGTTATAACCTTTCAAAATATAACAATTTTTAAATTTATTTTATATGTGAATTCTATATTTAGTTATGATAATCTTAATAATTATATATCATGTTAATTCAATATAACAATTATATTGATAGATATTATATTGATGATCAAAAAATAAATTAATAGACTATTATTAATAAGATAGATATTTTTTAAAATATATTTGCAAAACGTAAATTTATTCAAAATCAAAGTAAAATATAATACTAAATAATAATTTTTTTGATGTTTTGCTTCTTTTTATAACTTTATATTTTCTGTTATTAAAAGTAAATTATTTAAAGTGTATTTGTCTTCCACATAATTTATTATTAATTTATAATTCTATAAAAATATACTAATAAATAATTAAAATGAATATTTAAAATTATAATGAATACAAATAAAATTGAGATTTATTATTTATTATTTGAGATATATTAGTTTAATGGTTTAAGTATTTATGTGTTCTGGTGTTTAGTGATTTAAGTGTTTAGGACTTTAGTGATTTATAGTTTTTATTTAAAGAAAGAAAAAATAAAAAATTAAATTTCTTGATTCTTTTTAATTTTTGATGGTTATAACCTTTGAAAATATAATAATTTTTATTTTTTTTAGATGTTAATATAATATTTAGTTATAATATTCTTAATAATTATATAAATGTAAACTCAATATAAATAATTTTTTTAATATATATTATAATAATGATAAATAAAAAATTAATAAACTATTATTAATAAGAATGATATAAATTAAAATATAATTGGAAAAACTAAAATTATAAAAAATCAAAATAAATTTATTACAAAATAATAAATTTTTGTTTTTAAAATTTTGCTGCTTTTTATAAGCATAAATAATTTTTTTGATAAAAAATAAATTATTTAAAATAGATCTGTCTCACTAATTATTTATTTTGTAATTAATATTTCTATAAAATAAAGTGATAAATAATTAAAATAAAAATTTAAAATTATACTTAATAAAAATTAAAATGAGATTTATGATTTATTATTAATGTATGCCAATTTAATAGTTTAAGTATTTTGAAGTTCTGTCGTTTAGGATTTTAGCGATTTATATTTTTTGGCATTTAGTGGTTTATAGGTTTTATTAAAATAATAAAATAACAAAAAAAATTTGTAATTTTTTTTTCATTTTCATAGGTTATAACCTTTGAAAATATAATAATATTTAAAATTTTTTGAAATGTGAATACAATATTTAGTTATAATAATTTTAATAATTATATATCATATAAATTCAATATAAAGAATTTTATTGATAGATATTATAATAATAATTAAAATTAAATTAATAAACTATTAATAATAAAATTGATATTAATTAAAAAATATTTATAAAACCCAAATTGATTCAAAATTAAAGTAAAACATATTACTGGATAATAATTTTTAATTTTTAAAATTTTACTTTTCTATTATAAGCGTATATTTTTATTTGATTAAAAATAAATTATTTAAATTATATTTGTCGCACACATAATTTATTTTGTAATAAATATTTCTATAAAAATAAACTTATAAATAATTAAAATGAATATTTAAAATAATAATAAATCGAAATAAAAATTAGATTTCTTAATTATTAAGTAGTATATTGCAATTTAATGGTTTATGTATTTAGGCATTACGAGCCTTAGAAGGTTACTTATTTTACTGTGTATGCATTTAGTGGTTTGTAGGTTTTATTTAAAAATTAAAATAACAAAATATTTATTTTTATTATTTTTTGATATTTTCTAAGGTTATAACCTTTGAAAATATAATAAGTATTAAATTTTTTTCAAAAGTGAGTTCAATATTTAGTTATAATAATCATTATATTTATATATCATATAAATTCAATATAAACAATATTATTGATAAATATTCTAAATTTGATCAAAAAATAAATTAATAATCTATTATTAATAAGATAGATATCAATCAAAATATAATAAAAGAATCTAAAATGATTCAAAAGAAATCAAAATATATTACTATATAATAATTTGTTGCTTTGAAATTTTTTTATTCTTTTAAAAAGTTTATTCATATTTTTTTGATGAAAAATAATTTATATAAATTATATTTGTCTAACTCATAATTTATTTTTTAATTAATATTTATATAAAAATAAACAAATAAATAATTAAAATGAATATTTAAAATTAAAATAAAAAAGCTCATACTGAGATTTATTCTTTATTAATTTGGGTATACCAGTCTAATTTAAATTAGATCTTTCTCACTAATAATTTATTTTGTAATTAATATTTCTATAAAAATAAACAGATAAATAATTAAAATAAAATTTATATTATATTGAAAAAAAATTAAAATGAAATTTATGAATTATTATTAATGTATAACAGTTTAATATTTTAAGTATTTAGAGGTTTTTTCGTTTATGACATTAACGATTTATGTTTTTAGGTATTTAGTGGTTTATAGGTTTTATTTAAACAATGAAATAAAGAAAAAATTATTTTGATATTTTTTCCCATTTTGAAAGGTTATAACCTTTAAAAATATAATAATTTCAAAATTTTTTAAAAATGTGAATACAATATTTAGTAATATTAATCATTATAACTATATGTAATATAAACTAAATATAAACTATTTTATTGATAGATATTATATCAATTATCAATAAGTAAATTAATATGATATTATTAATATGATAGATATAAATTAAAATATAATTGCAAAACCTAAAAATAATCAAAATCCAAGTAAAATTTATTACTAAATATTAATTTTTTTTAGTTTTTGCTTCTTTTTATAAGCTTATTTTTTTTTGATGAAAAATAAATTTTTTATATTATATTTGTATCACTCATAATTTATTTTGTTATTAATAATTCAATAAATTATTTAAATTATATTTAAGGTTTATGAGTTTAAAGGTTTAAGAATTTAGGAGCTTTTGTGTTTAGGAATTTAGATGTTTAAGTGTTTAGGCATTTAGTGGTTTATACGTTTTATTTAAAACATAATATAGCAAAAGATTTATTTTTATTATTTTTTCTAATTTGTGAAGATTATATCCTTTGAAAATATATAAATTTTAAATTTTTTTCAAATGTAAATATAATATTTATTTATAATAATCTTCATAATTATAATTTATTAAAATTCAATATAAATAATTATATTGCTAGATATTATAATTATAATCAAAAATAAATTAATAAACTATTATTAATAAAATAGTTATTATTTAAAAAGTATTTGCAAAATCTAAATTTATTCAAATCAAAGAAAAATATATTACTAAATAATAATTTTTTTTAATGTTTTGCTGTTTTTATAACTTTATATTTTTGTTATTAAAAATAAATTATTTAAATTATATTTGTTTTACTCATAATTTATTTTGTAATTATAATTCTATAATAATAAACTAATAAATAATTAAAATAATTATTTAAAATTATAATGAATACAAATAAAATTGAGATTTATTAATAATAATCATTTTTATTAATTATTAAAAATTTAAAATTCTTTTTTTGATTTTTTCTGATTTTCAAAGGTTATAATCTTTGAAAATAAAATAATTTTTAAAATATTTTGAAATGTGAATACAATGTATAATTATATTAATCTTACTAATTATATATCATATAAATTCTATATAAATAATTTTAATGATAGATATTATAATAATGATCAAAAATTAAATTAATAAACTATTATTAATAATATAAATATTAATTAAAATATATTTACATAACACAAAATGATTCAAAATCAAATCAAAATATATTACTAAATAATAATATTTAATTTTTAAAATTTTACTTCTTTTTATAAGCTAATATTTTTTTTATTAAAATAAATTATTTAAATAATATTTGTCTCATTCGAAATTTATTTTGTAATTAATTTTCGTAAAAAATTAACTATAAATAATTAAAATGAATATTTAAAATTATAATAAATAGAAATAAAAATGAGATTTATTTTTTATTAAGAAGGATATAGCTGTTAAAAGGTTTATGTATTTAGGGGTTTCGGGATTTATGAGCTTACTGATTTAAGTAACTAAGCATTTAATGATCTATAGGTTTTATTTAAAAAATGAAATAACAAAAATTTATTTTTATTATTTTTTCTCATTTTTTAAGGTTATAATCTTTGAAAATATAATAATTTTTAAATTTTTTTAAAAGTTAATACAATATTTAGTTATAATAATCATTATATTTATATATCATATAAATTCAATATAACCAATTTTATTAATAAATATTCTAATAATGATCAAAAAATAAATAAATAATTTATTATTAATAAGATAGATATCAATTAAAATATAATTACAAAACCTAAAATAATTCAAAAGCAAAAAAAATATATTACAATATAATAATTTTTTGTTTTGAATTTTTTTTTTATTTTAAAAAGTTTATCTATATTTTTTGATTAAAAATAATTTATATAAATTATATTTGTCTAACTCATAATTTATTTTGTAATTAATATTTATATAAAAATAAACAAATAAATAATTAAAATGAATATTTAAAATTATAATGAAAAAAAATGAGATTTATTAATTATTATTTATGGTATACCAATTTAATTTTAATTACATCAGTCTCACTAATAATTTATTTTGTAATTAATATTTCTATAAAAATAAACTGATAAATAATTAAAATAAAAATTATAAATTATCTTGAATAAAAATTAAAATGAGATTTATGATTTATTATTAATGTATTCCAGTTTAATGGTTTAAGTATTTAGATGTTTTGTCATTTGAAAATTTAGCGATTTATGTTTTTAGGCATTTAGTGGTTTATAGGTTTTATTTAAATAATAAAAAAATAATAAAAATTTTATAATTTTTTCTCATTTTCATAGGTTATAACCCTTGAAAATATAATAATATTTAAAATTTTTTTATATGTAAATATAAAATTTTAGTTATAATAATATTAATAATTATATATCATATAAATTCAATATAAAAAATTTTATTGATAGATATTATAATAATGATCAAAAATTAAATTAATAAACTATTAATAAAAAGATAGAAATTAATTAAAAAATATTTACAAAACCCAAATTGATTCAAAATTAAAGAAAAATATATTACTTGATAATAATTTTAAATTTTATAATGTTTACTTCTTTTATATGCGTATATATATTATTTCATTATAAATAAATTATTTAAATTATATTTATCGCACTCATAATTTATTTTGTAATAAATATTTCTATAAAATAAACTAATAAATAATTAAAATGAATATTTAAAATTATAATAAATAGAAATAAAAATTAGATTTATTATTTAATATGTATTACATATCGGTTTAATGATTATAGTATTTAGGCATTACGAGGTCTAGAAGTTTACATATTTAACTGTGTATGCATTTAGTAGTTTATAAGTTTTATTTAAAAAATAAAAAAACAAAAATTTATTTTTATTATTTTTTTATATTTTCAAAGGTTATAAGCATAGAAAATATAATATTTTTTAATTTTTTTAAAAAATATAATTTAATATTTAGTTATAATAATCATTATTTTTATATATCATATAAATTCAATATAAACTATTTTATTGATAAATATTCTAATAATGATCAAAAAATAAATTAATAATCTATTATTAATAAGATATATATCAATTATAATATAATTAGAAAACCTAAAATGATTAAGATGCAAAGCAATATATATTACTATATAATAATTTTTTGTTTTGAAATTTTTTATTCTTTTAAAAAGTTTATCTATATTATTTTGATGAAAAATAATTTATATAAATTATATTTGTGTAACTCATAATTTATTTTGTAATTAATATTTATATAAAAATAAACAAATAAATAATTAAATTTGAATATTTAAAATTAAAATGAACAAAAAATGAGATTTATTCTTTATTAATTAGGATATACCGGTTTAATTTAAATTAGATTTGTCTCACTAATAAGTTATTTTGTAATTAATATTTCTATAAAAATAAACTGATAAATAATTAAAATAAAAATTTTAATTATAATAAATAATTAAATAATTTATTTTGTTCCTTTCTCAACTCTAGAATGATTGCTAAACCTCTAACCAAAATAATAGGAGCTTTTACTTTATCTCTATTATGTCTCATCATATTTGATGTTGAATCACTAGGCTATCGAAGGTAAATTGACTCATGTAAGCTAACAAACCAAACCAAAGTTGTACCCCTATGTGTTGAAATAGCTAGTTGTTAAGGATGCTATTTATATTGAATATTGTAATTTCTTCTAAAATATCTCTCATGCACACACTCAAAGAAATTTTTTTAAAACATAGTTCACCTCTAAAAAAATAACCACCTTGTAGCCTATTATAAAAAATTAGCCTGAGGGCAGTTTGAGCAGGGCAAAAGTATGGGATCTCTTTCAATCAAGAATCAAAAATTTATTTTATTGGCATGTCTAAGCCCACTTTTCATATCCTCATGGATATGAAAAGTATCATTTCTTTCTTTTTATATTAAATGAGTTATGTATACAAGCTCACAATACCCAAAAAGGTGTAAATGAATCATATTCAAATGAATAAAATGTTTTAATCATTGCTCAAAATATTAGTCTTTCATATGGAAACTTGAGGTAACAAATCAAAGGAAAAAGCCATAGTGATATTTCCAATCCCAAAAATTTTAGCTATAGAAAGTTATCAAGAGTAGTACTCGAGCTTTAACTATTTCTAGGGTCATGACTTTTGCTCTTGAGGAATGTCCAAGTTACAATCATTCCTAGTGCAATGACTTTGCAATATAAAGATAAAATGCACAAGCTATGGTCATATCCAATACTGTGACCCAGTATTATAGTGATTAAATATGTATTCATGATCATTCTTAGTGTCATAACAATATGTTCAACAGAGAGACACAAGTTATGGCATATTCTCATCGATATGATTTTGTGTTCTAGAGACAAAATATACACTCATAACCATTGCTAATTCTACAATAATCTAAAGCAAGAAAGAGACTGAATCCATAACTCACCCCTTGAGTCATGACTTTGTGTTACAAATACAAAAAGAAAAATCTGTGATATTCCTAAAAGTTGTGAATTTCAATTTAAATTTAACAATTAGTCATTTGATTATAAAAGTGCAAACCATAAGATTTAGCATTTAGGGTTTATGGATTAGGTTTATAGTTTATGGTTTAAGGGTTAGGATTTAATGTTTAGGGTTTATGGTTTTTTTTGTTTTTGTTTTTGGAAAATACACACTTTATTTATGATTTAGGCACACAACTTACAAGAGACTAAAAGGCTAACTAATTTAGGCAGTCCACCAAATCCTATGCACCTTAATGATTCTATGCATAAAATACATAAAAAAAATAATGCCTAAAAATTCCAAGCATATGAATATATCTAAATTACTTGGCAATCCCGGTCTTCAGAGTTGGCACTGAGTCATTATGCGCACTGCATCCTTTCCATTAGGATTTGTCCAATCCTTTTGGAGGAACCTGAATGATCCACCATATTAAAACTATAAAAATATAAGATTCTGCATGTTTGTGACATGCAACATCAATCGTTTGCCTATGTCATTGCTATGCAATGGAATACATGTAAAACTGAATACCCATAAATCCACAAGTCCATATCTATGGCACTTTGTCAATTCATTCTCACCTCTAAATTCACATTCTTTAGTTCCACTAATCCTCAAAAGAGTATCTATTGTGTTAGAATGCTTCCTCCTCGAGCTCCAAGAAGTGGCTGTATGTTGCACCGACAAAATATCAAAAAATTTGCATGCATCGGTATGCATGTGTGATGAGGTCCTTCTCATAGTCTAATTATCTACGCGTACAACCAAGCTAGACTACAAGTAAAATTACATATTGTTATAAAGATGGCTCTTCTGCTCCCGGAAGTGTAGCATTGGCTAATGTGTATTTACAAAATGCATTAGTGGGCCCCACTTAGAGATACTCATGGGTCCAGTTGCCCTCATTGCATGCTACATAGAGAACAAACAAGATTTTGTGTGTGAGTATGTCATGATCCGTCTCTACAAGTACATGGTGAATACGAAGTCTAAGATACAAATAAGAGCACAAACATAAACTACAAGTTTGAATCTTTTCCTCCCATGCGGCTTGTCTAGATTCCATTGCTTATATGCCCTTCTTGGTGATGCTTTGAATTTTGTCTGCTCTCCAATTAATCATGAATTACCCATTACTCCTCTTGGGAGACAGTTGGGTGGCCCTCTTTGCTTCCTGGTTGGGCTAGTGGGACCCAGTTCTAGCCACTCCTGGGTTTACTCCCGACTACTTTGCTCGAATTCATCAGTTGTCTGAATGTTATCATCCCGGCTTGCTAGTGGCGCCCTCTACATGGTGGTGGCCCATACTTCTGGCTGCTTCCAGGAATTTCTGGCCTCTATAAATGCTTCACCAAAATGAACAAGAATATGTGCACGTGTGTACTGTGGTCCGGTGCTATGTGTGTGTGGTGTAGCAGTATCATGGTTTAGGAATTTAGTAATTTAAGTATTTAGTTATTTTGTGGTTTATAGGTTTTATTTAAATAATTAAATAACATAAATTATTTTTATGATTTTGTCTCTTTTTCAAGGTTATAACCATTGAAAATATTATAATTTTTAATTTTTTTCAAATGTTAATACAATATTTAATTATAATAATCATAAAAATTAAATATCATGTAAATTCAATATAAATATTTTTATTGATCGATATTATAATACTGATCATAAAATAGATTAATAAACTATTATTAATAAAATAGATATTAATTAAAATATATTTGCAAAAACCTAAAACAATTCAATATCAAAGTAAAATATATTACTAAATAATAATTTTTTATTTTAAAATTTTTGATTCTTTTTATAAGCTTATAAATTTTTTTGATGAAGATAAATTATTTAAATTATATTTGTCTCATTCATAATTTTATTTTGCAAATAATATTTCTATAAAAATAAACTACTTAATAATTATAATGAATATTAAAATTATAATGAATACAAATAAAAATAAGATTTATGATTAATTATTTAGGGTATACCAGTTTAATGGCTTAAGTATTTAGGAGTTTAGAAGTTTAGTGATTTAAGTGTTTGGGCAATTAGTAGTTTATATGTTTTATTTAAATAATGAAATAAACAAAAAAATTAATTTTCAAATTTTTTATCAATTTTCAAGGTTATAAGCTTTATAAATATAATAATTTTAAATTTTTTTCAAATGTGAATACAATATTTAATTATAATAAACTTAATAATTATATATCATGTAAATTAAAAATAATCAATTTTATTGATAGATATTAATAAACTAGATATATATATATATATAAATATAATAATGATCAAAAAATAAATTAATAAACTATTATTTATTGATAGATATTTATATATTATTTACAAATACTTAAACCTTTAAAGATGGTTTAAATATTTAAGTATTTAAGGGTTTTGTGGTTTTGGGTTTTAGGAGTTTAATGATTTAAGCGTTTAGGCATTTAGTAGTTTATAGGTTTTATATAAACAATAAAATAACAAAAATTTATTTTTGTGATTTTATCTAATTTTCAAAGATGATAACCTTTAAAATTATAATAATTTTTAAATTATTTTCAAATGTAAATATAAGATTTAGTTATAATAATCTTTATAATTATATAACATGTAAATTCAATATAAACAATTTTATTGATAAATATTCTAATAATGATCCAAAAATAAATTAATAATCTATTATTAATAAAATACATATCAATTAAAATATAATTACAAAACCTAAAATAATTCAGAAGTAAAGCAAAATATATAACTATATAATAATTTTTTATTTTGAAAATTTTTTTTCTTTTAAAAAGTTTATTTATAATTTTTTGATGAAAATTAATTTATATAAATTATTTTTGTATATCTCAATTTATTTTGTAATTTATATTTATATATAAATAAACAAATAAATAATTAAAATGAATATTTAAAATTATAATGAAAAAAATGAGATTTATTATTTATTATTTAGGGATACCGGTTTAATTTAAATTAGATCTGTCTCACTAATAATTTATTTTGTAATTAATATTTCTATTACATAAATTGATAATAATTAAAATAAAAATTTAAAATTATACTGAATAAGAATTAAAATGAGATTTATGATTTATTATTATTGTATACCAATTTAATGATTTAAGTAGTTAGAGGTTTTGTCGTTAGTAGTTTAGCGATTTATGTTTTTAGGCGTTTTGTGGTTTATAGGTTTTATTTAAAAAAATAAAATAACATAAAAAATTTCTATAATTTTTTATCATTTTCATAGGTTATAACATTTGAAAATATAATAATATTTAAAATTTTTTGAATTTTTTATACAATATTTTGTTATAATAATATTAATAATTATATATCATATAAATTTAATATAAATAATTTTATTGATAGATATTATAATAAAGATTAAAAATTAAATTTATAAACTATTAATATTAAGATAGATATTAATTAAAAAATATTTACAAAACCTAAATTGATACAAAATTAAAGTAACTTATATTACTTGATAATAATTTTTAATTTTTAAATTTATACTTCTTTTATAAGCTTATATTTTTATTAGATAAATAATATATTATTTAAATTATATTTGTCCCACTCATACTTTATTTTGTAACAAATATTTCTAAATAAATACACTAATAAATAATTAAAATGAATATTTAAAAATATAATAAATAGCAATAAAAAATAGATTTATTAATTATTAGTAGTATTTAGCGGTTTAATGGTTTATGTATTTAGGCATTATGGGATTTAGGAGTTTACTGATTTAACTTTATATGCATTTATTAGGGGTGCTCATGGGACTCAGAGATTCGCGACCCGACCCGAAGTTTTATCCCGAAAGAATCGGGACTGAGAAAAATCCGTTGACTTTGACTTTTTCCGTCCCATTCTGTCAAGTATTTTTTCTTTTCGGACAGTTCCGGATCTTAATTAATATCCATCTCGAAAACCATACCATCCTAAAAATCCGATACTAGAACCAGGAATATATATATATATATATAACATGAATATGCCACTAATTCCGCTAATGCCCATCCAATTCCGACGCACCTATTCCTGTTCCGATGAGTTCCAGGCCACCTCACGCCATTCCAGGTGTGTTCAGTTAGGTCCAGCCCTTGTCCGTCGCACTTCTGGTTGCCTCCACCATGTCTCAGATGCCACCAGCCATTTGGTTTGTTTTTCCGACAAGAATTGAGTGATTAATTATTATTATTATGTATCTCAGTGAGTTTTGTTGAGTATTGGTTGTAGTGTTGTGGTTGGGCCGAATGAGTGGGCCAAAATGTGTTATAGTCAGTTTTGTAGAGCTTGCTTGTTTGAAATATTTATATGTATTTATGCTTAACATATCATAATAATTAATGGCAATGCAGATGGCACAATACAGTGGTAAACGAAAAATACAATAAATTGAAGATGATCACAATTCAAATGATCAAAGTACTGGTAAATCCAATCATCATCCTTTCATGAACCCTCCTATTGTTACGGCATGTTCTTCAATTCCAATTGTAAAAGAAAGTCAAGATACTTCTGAACCTCAAGCTCATAAAAAGTATAAGTCTGCTGTTTGGGAAACTTTTGAGATATTAGTTGATTCAGAGGAAATGAAACTGGTAGGGCAGCATGTATATGGTGTAGGAAAGAATACTTGGCAAAAAGTTATCAATGTACTTCGGGTTTATTGAAATACTTGAGAGAGACTTCTAGGAAATTTTCACCCAAAAAAGAATTAATAGAAGCTCACAACGGTAAAGACAAGTCACAATCTTTGTTGAGTTTCACTAAAGGTACTAGTTCAGAGGATAAAAAATTAACTTGTTGGCAATTTGATCAACAACTAGTTAGGGAGGCTTTTGTGAAAATGATCATAAAAGATGAATTGCATTTTGCCTTTTTCTTTTGTTGAGAGGGATGAGTTTAAAGAGTTTTGTGAAGTTAGCGTGCCTCAATTTAAAATTCCATCTAGGCACCCCACACGGAGGGATTGTTTTTATTTGTTTGTGAAGGAATAAAAGAAATTATTTGATAGCATATCATCTCATTGTTGTAGAGTTACATTGACTACTAACACTTGCACTAGCATTCAAATTTTGTCTTATATATGTTTGACTAATCATTTCATTGATTATCAATAGAATATGCATAAAAGGCTTTTAAACTTTTGTGTAATTAAAAGTCATTCTGGAGTTAATATTAGAAAAGCTATTGAGTTTTGCATGAATGAATGTGGTTTGAGAAAGTTGATGTGCATTACTGTTGACAATGCATCAAATAATGATGTTTCGGTTGAACAATTGAAAAAAAGGCTTGTGAAGAAAAGTGATGTACCTTTGAGACGTGAGCATTTTCATATGAGTTGTTGTGCTCATATCTTAAACTTAATTGTCAGAGATGGCATTGTAGTAGTTGAGGGTGCTATTCAAAAAATTAGAGGTGTGGTGAAATATGTGAGGAGTAGTCCTAAAAGATTAGATATGTTTAAGTTATGTGTTGAAGAAGAAAACTTGACATATGGATCTTCATTGCATTTAGGTTGTCCTACAAGATGGAATTCAACTTATTTGATGCCATAAACTGATAAAAAATATCAAAAAGAATTTGATAAGTTGGAGGACAAAGACAAAAGGTTTTTGAAGGAGTTTGGTTCAAATGTTCCAACTGAGAGAGACTAAACAAATGCCAATATTTTGGATCGTTTCTTGAAAACTTTTTATGAGGTAATTTTTAAATTTTCTGGCTCATAATATTCTACCTCTAGTGTTTATTTTCCGGAGATTATTCGAATTTTGAAAAAAATTGAGCTTTGTGAAAATAGTAGAGATACAATGCTGTCTAAAATGGGTATGAAAATGATGCATAAATTCAACAAATATTGGGGTTCTCTTCAGTCAACAAATATTATGCTTTTTGTAGCAGCAGTGTTGGATCCTAGATATAAGCTCAAATATCTCAAGGTAAAGTACACTTAGCATTATTGAGAGGAATTGGCTAAATATTTGGTGAAAAGGTTATAAATGCTTTAAATGAGATGATGGATGATTATAACGATTTAAATGAAGATGAATCAAAAGAAGATGATTTCTCTTCTACTTTGTTGAAGAAAAATGATGATTTCTTTGATGGTAGTGATACTTATGTTGATGATTTTTTATGTTGAATTGGAGAAAGAACAAGAAGTTGCAGCTTTGGAAGAGTTGGATAGGTACTTGGAGGACAAACTTGAAAAAAATAGAATTGATTTTGATCTTCTAAACTGGTGGAAGGTAAATGAGGTTAGGTATCCTTCTTTGGCAAATGTAGCAAGGGATGCATTCGCTATCCAAGCATCTACTATGGCCTACGAATCTATATTTAGCACTGGGGGGAAAACTTTAGATAAATTTAGGAGTTTTTTAACACCTATTACAATAGAAGTTCTCATATCTCTACAAAATTGGTTGAGAAGCTCAAATAAACCTATTGAAATTGAAGAATTAGTTCAAGACCTTGATGATAATGAATCAGGTTAGTATACAAATCTTGTAAATTTTAATTTCACTTTTCCTTATTTTATTCATTCAATTTAATAAAAATATGGTTCAATTATAATTTTCAGAGGGGTCAAAAGATCCAAATATTCTTCCAACTATAGTTGGCCAACTAAATTTGGAATGGGTATATTAAATTTTATAAGGTAATATTTTGTTTTTTTATTACTCTTTCATCTTAGAAATTTATGTCTACATGATTAACACATTTTCATCATTGGTTGTCCTTCTACAGTGGAGGAAGAAAAGGGAGGAATTGTAGAAGAGATAATTAATTGGATTTGGATTTTCGTTGATGTTCCGGGACGGACCTTTGAAATGATTATTATCATGGTTGTTATTAGTTGTATTTTTTTTGTTATATTAAGCTGCCTAATTTTAGCAATTACTTAAGTAGTAATTGCTGCTACCAATGTTTGTGGTCAACTTTAGCTATTCCTTAATATTTTAAGTAATTGTTTAAAAAATGTAGTATTGCTATTATGGTTAACTTTAACTCGTCTGAACAAAGACAACTTATGACAAAACAAAGAACCAAATTAAGCACACAGCTCGGTCCCATTCTATTTAACATTTCTATCCTTTTCTGCACATCAAAGATTTTGTCAAGGTAATGGAACTCGTTTGTAGTATTCAGCCTATTTGACAAAACAAAATTGGCCCAATTTGAGTTTGAAAGATACATAACTTAGGAATGATAAATGATACAACAAAAGGTTTCGACATGAACTAACTTGGCCGGTTTGAATAAAATAAATTGAAAAAATGTCCGAACTCCGTTCCGTCCCGGAACCAGTTTTCACCTACCCAAAATCCCCGATCTCCGTACGTCCTGCCCCGGTATTTTCAACCTATGGGACGAGTCTGGATCTTCAAAAAAAAAATCTCCGAACTGTGGGAAGGGATTGAAATTTGTAATCCTCATCTCATCCCGTCCCATGAGCACCCCTAGCATTTAGTAATTTACAGGTTTTATTTAAAAAATAAAATAACAAAAAATTTATTTTTATTATTTTTTGATATTTTCAAAGTTTATAACCTTTGAAAATATAATAATATTTACAATTTTTTTAAATGTGAATACAATATTTAGTTATAATAATATTAATAATTATATATCATACAAATTAAATATAAACAATTTTATTGATAGACAATATAATAATGATTAAAGATTAAATTAATAAACTATTAATAAAAAGATATATATTAATTAAAAAATATTTACAAAACCCAAATTAATTCAAAATTAAAGTAAAATATATTACTGGATAATAATTTTTAATTTTTAAATTTTAAATTTTTACTTCTTTTAGAACCTTATATTTTTTTTATTGAAAATAAATTAATTAAATTATATTTATCGCACTCATACTTTATTTTGTAATAAATATTTCAATAAAAATAAACTAATAAATAATTAAAATGAATATTTAAAATTATAATAAATAGAAATAAAAATGAGATTTATTATTTATTAAGTAGTATACAGCTGTTATAAGATTTATGTATTTAGGGGTTTCGGGTTTTATGAGCTACTGATTTAAGTAAGTAATCATTTAGTGGTCCATAGGTTTTATTTAAAAAAGAAATAACAAAAAATTTATTTTTTGTATTATTTCTCATTTTTCAAGATTAAAACCTTTGAAAATATAATAATTTTAAAAGTTTTTTCATAAGTGAATATAATATTTGTTTATAATAATCATAATAATTATATATCATATAAATTCAATATAAACAATTTCATTGATAGATATTCTAATAATTATCAAAAAATAAATTAAAAATCTATTATGAATAAGATTGATATTACTAAAATATAATATCAAAACCTAAAATGATTAAAAAGGAAAGCAAAATATACTACTTAATAATAATTATTTGTTTTTAAATTTTTATTCTTTTTATAAGCTTATCTATTTTTTGATGAAAAATAATTTTTATAAATTATATTTTTAACTCATAATTTATTTTATAATTAATATATATATATATATATATATATATATATATAAAACTAAACTATCAAAATGAATTTTTTAAATTAAAATGAATTTATTATATATATATATATATAATTAATATATATAAAATTGAGATTTATTAATTATTATTTAGGGTATACCCATTTAAATGATTATCTATAAAGGGGAATCAATATTTTGTAGTTTAGTGATATAAGTGTTTAAGAATTTAGTGATTTATAGGTTTTATTTAAACAATGAAATAACAAAAAAAATTATCTTTTTTTGTTTTTTCACATGTTCAAAGGTGATAATCTTTGAAAATATAATAATTTTATAATTTTTTTCAAAAGTGAATACAATATTTAGTTATTACAATTATTAAATTTATATATCATATAAATTAAATATAAATATTTTTATTCATAAATTTCTAATAATGATCAAAAAATAAATTAATTATATATTATTAATAAGCTAGATATCAATTAAAATATAATTACAAAACCTAAAATGATTCATAAACAAAGCAAAATATATTACTATATAATAATTTTTTGTTTTTAATTTTTTTCTTCTTTTAATAAGTTTATCTATATTTTTTTGTTGAAAAATAATTTATATAAATTATATTTGTCTACTTATAATTTATTTTGTAATTAATATATATATATAAACAAATAAATAATTAAAATGAATATTTAAAATTATAATAAAAAAAATAAAAATGAGATTTATTATTTATTATTTATTATTTAGGATATACATGTTTAAAAAATTTATCTATTTAGAGTTTTCGAGATTTAGAAGTTACTGATTTAAGTATTTAGGAATTTAATGGTTTATAGCTTTTATTTAAACAATGAAATAACAAAAAATTTATTTTTGATATTTTTTCAAATTTTCAAATGTCATAAAAGTTGAAAATATAATAATTTTAAAATTTTTTTAAAATGTGAATACACTATTTCGTAATAATAATTATTATCACTATATATAATATAAACTAAATATAAACAATTTTATTGATAATATTATATCAATTATCAAAAAATAAATTAATAAACTATTATTAATATGATAGATATATATTAAAATATAATTAAAAAACCTAAAATAATTCAAAATCAAAGTAAAATTTATTACTAAATAATATTTATTTTAAGTTTTTGCATCATTTTATAAGCTTATATATTTTTTGTTGAAAAATATATTATTTAAATTATATTTGTCACTCATAATTTATTTTGTAATTAATATTTCTATAAATTATTTAAAATATATTTAATGTTTACGAGTTTAAAGGTTTAGGTATTTAGTGGCTTCGGGGTTTAAAAGTTTAGAGATTTATGTATTTAGGCATTTAATGGTTTATAAATTTTATTTAAACAATGATATAAATAAAATTTATTTTTGTTATTTTTTCTCATTTTTGAAGGTTATAACCTTTGAAAATATAACAATTTTTAAATTTTTTTTATATGTGAATACTATATTTAGTTATGATAATCTTAATAATTATATATCATGTTAATTCAATATAAACAATTATATTAATAGATATTATATTAATGATCAAAAAATAAATTAATAAACTATTTATAATAAGATAGATATTTTTTAAAATATATTTGCAAAACATAAATTTATTCAAAATCAAAGTAAAATATAATACTAAATAATAATTATTTTGATGTTTTGCTTCTTTTTATAAATTTATTTTTTTTGTTATTAAAAGTTAATTATTTAAATTACATTTGTCTTCCACATAATTTATTTTTAATTTATAATTCTTTAAAAATAAACTAATAAATAATTAAAATGAATATTTAAAATTATAATGAATACAAATAAAATTAAGATTTATTATTTATTATTCAAGATATACTAGTTTAATGGTTTATGTATTTATGTGTTTTGGGGTTTACTGATTTAAGTGTTTAGGACTTAAGTGATTTATAGTTTTTATTTAAAGAATAAAAAAATAAAAAATGAAATTTTTTGATTTTTTTTAATTTTTGAACGTTATAACCTTTGAAAATATAATAATTTTTAATTTTTTTTATATGTTAATATAATATTTAGTTATAATATTCTTAATAATTATATATAATGTAAACTAAAAATAAATATATTTATTAATAGATATTATAATAATGATCAATAAAAAATTAATATAATATTATTAATAAGATTGATATAAATTAAAATATAATTGCAGAAATTAAAATTATTCAAAATCAAAATAAAATATATTACAAACTAATAAATTTTTGTTTTTAAAATTCTACCTCTTTTTATAATCATATATATTTTTTTGATAAAAAATAAATAATTTAAAATAGATCTATCTCACTAATAATTTATTTTGTAATTAATATTTTTATAAAAATAAACTAATAAATAATTAAAATAAAAATATAAAATTATACTTAATAAAAATTAAAATGAGATTTATGATTTATTATTAATGTATACCAATTTAATAGTTTAAGTATTTAGAAGTTTTGTTGTTTAGGAGTTTAGCGATTTATGTTTTTAGGCATTTAGTAGTTTATAAGTTTTATTTAAACAATAAAATAAGAAAAAAAATTTATACTTTTTTGTCATTTTCATAGGTTATAACCTTTGAAAATATAATAATATTTAAAATTTTGTGAAATGTAAATACAATATTTAGTTATAATAATTTTAATAATTACATATCATGTAAATTCAATATAAACAATTTTATTGATACAAATTATAATAATGATCAAAAATTAAATTAATAAACTATTAATAATAAGATTAATATTAATTAAAAAATATTTACAAAACCCAAATTGATTCAAAAATAAAGTAAAAAATAAGACTGGATAGTAATTTTTAAATTTTTACTTCTTTTATAAGCGTATATATATTTTTTTGATTAAAATTAAATTATTTAAATTATATTTGTTACACTCATAATTTATTTTGTAATAAATATTTATATAAAAATAAACTTATAAATAATTAAAATGAATATTTAAAATAATAATAAATTGAAATAAAAAATTAGATTTCTTAATTATTAAGTAGCATATAGTAGTTTAATGTTTTATGCATTTAGGCATTACGGGCCTTAGTAGTTTACTCATTTTAATGTGTATGCATTAAGTGGTTTATATGTTTTATTTAAACAATGAAATAACGAAAAAATTATTTTTGATATTTTTTCACATTTTCAAAGGTTATAAACCTTTGAAATATAATAATTTTAAAATTTTTAAAAAATGTGAATACGATATTTAGTAATAATAATCATTATAATTATATATAATATAAACTAAATATAAACAATTTTATTGATATATATGATATCAATTATCAAAAAATAAATTAATATGCTATTATTAATATAATAGATATAATTTAAAATATAATTGCAAAACCTAAAAATATTCAAATTCCAAGTAAATTTATTACAAAATAATAATTTTTTTTAGTTTTTTACTTCTTTTTATGAGTTTAAAGGTTTAAGTATTTAGGGGCTTTTGTGTTTAGGAGTTTAGAGGTTTAAGTGTTTAGGCATTTAGTAGTTTATAAGTTTTATTTAAACAATGATATAACAAAAAAATTTATTTTTATTATTTTTTGAATTTTTGAAGGTTATAACCTTTGAAAATATTATAATTTTTAAATTTTTTCAAACGTAAATATAATATTTAGTTATAATAATCTTAATAATTATAAGTCATTTAAATTCAATATAAATAATTACATTGCAAGATATTATAATAATGATCAAAAAAAATTTAATAAACTATTATTAATAAGATAGATATTATTTAAAATATATTTGCAAAATCTAAATTTATTCAAAATTAAAGTAAAATATATTACTAAATAATAATTTTTTTAATGTTTTGCTTTATTTATAACTTTATATTTTTGTATTTATAAATAAATTATTTAAATTAATTTGTATTACTCATAATTTATTTGTAATTTATAATTCTATAATAATAAATTAATAAATAATTAAAATAATTATTTAAAATTATAATGAATACAAATAAAATTGAGTTTTATTATTTATTATTCATGATATAGAGGTTTAATGGTTTAATTATTTAGGTGTTTTTGGGTTTAGGAGTTTAGTGATTTAAGTGTTTAGACTTTTAGTGATTTATATTTATTATCTAAAGAATTAAAAAACAAAAAATTTAAGTTTTTTAATTTTTTAATTTTTTAATTTTTTTAATTTTTTAATTTTTTTTAATTTTTTAATTTTTTTAATTTTTTAATTTTTTTAAATTTTGAAGGTTGTAACCTTTGAAAATATAATAATTTTAATTTTTTTAAATGTAAATACTATGTATAATTATATTAATCTTACTTATTATATCATATAAATTCAATATAAATAATTTTAATGATAGATATTATAATAATGATCAAAAATTAAATTAATAAACTATTATTAATAATATAAATATTAATTAAAATATATTTACATAACACAAAATGATTCAAAATCAAATCAAAATATATTACTAAATAATATTATTTAATTTTTAAATTTGTCCTTCTTTTAATAAGCTTATATTTTTTATGATTAAAAATAAATTATTTAAATAATATTTCTCTGACTCGAAATTTATTTTGTGATAAATGTTTCTAAATAATTAAATTATAAATAGTTAGAATGACTATTTAAAATTATAATAAATAGAAATAAAAATGAGATTTATTATTTATTAAGTAGTATATAGATTTTAAAATGTTTGTGTATTTAGGGGTTTCTGGGTTTATGAGCTTATTAATTTAAGTGAGTAAGCATTATAAGCATTTAATGGTATATAGGTTTTATTTAAAAAATAAAAATTACTAAAAATTTATTTTTATTATTTTTTCTAATTTTTTAAGATTAAAACTTTGAAAATATAATAATTTTTAAAGTTTTTTCATAAGTGAATACAATATTTATTTATAATAATCATAATAATTATATATCATATAAATTCAATATAAATAATTTTAATGATAGATATTCTAATAATTATCAAAAAATAAATTAAAAATCTATTATGAATAAGATTGATATTACTTAAAATATAATATCAAAACTTAAACTGAATCAAAATCAAAGTAAAATTTATTATTAATCAATAATTATTTGTTTTTAAATTCTTAATCTTTTTATAAGCTTAACAATTTTTTGATGAAAAATAATTTTTATCAATTATATTTTTAACTCATAATTTATTTTATAATTAATACATATATAAAAATAAAAAACTAAACAATCAAAATGAATTTTTTAAATTATATTGAAAACAAATAAAAATGAAATTTATTGATTATTATTTAGGGTATACCGATTTAAATGATTATCTATATAGTGGTATCGGGATTTTGTTGTTTAGTAATCTAAATGCTTAGGCATTTAGTGGTTTAAAGATTTTATTTAAACAATAGAATAACAAAGAAATGAATATTTAAAATTATAATTAAAAAATGAGATTTATTATTTATTATTTAGGATATACTGGTTTAATTAAAATTAGACCAGTCATATTAATAATTTATTTTGTACTAAAAATTTCTAAAAAAATAAACTGAAATTAATTAAAATAAAAATTTAAAATTATACGGAATAAAAATTAAAATTATATTTTTGATTTATTATTAATGTATACTAGTATAATGGTTTAAGTATTTAGAGGTTTTGTCTTTTAAAAGTTTAGCGATTTATGTTTTTAGGCATTTAGTGGTTTATAGGTTTTATTTGATCAATAAAATAATAATAAAAAATTTTTAATTTTGTCTCATTTTCATAGGTTATAACCTTTGAAAATATAATAATATATAAAATTTTTTGAAATGTGAATACAATATTTAGTTATAATAATATTAGTAATTATATATGATATAAATTCAATATAAATAATTTTATTGATAGATATTATAATAATAATCAAAAATTAAATTAATAAACTATTAATAATATGATAGATATTAATTAAAAATATTTACAAAACCCAAATTGATTCAAAATTAAAGTAAAATATTACTGGATAAAATTTTTAATTTTTAAATTTTTACTTCTTTTATAAGCGTATATTTTTTTTTGATTAAAAATAATTATTTAAATTATATTTGTCGCACTCATAATTTATTTTATAATAATATTTCTATAAAAAGAAACTAATAAATAATTAAAATGAATATTTAAAATAATATAAATCGAAATTAAAATTAGATTTATTAATTATTATGTTTATATAGGAGTTTAATGGTTTATGTATTTAGGTATTACGGGGTTTAGCTATTTACTGATTTAATTGTGTATGCATTTAGTGGTTTATAGGTTTTAATTAAAAAAAAATAAAAAAACATTTATTTTTATTATTTTTTGATATTTTCAAACGTTTAAACCTTTGAAAATAGAATAATTTTTAAATTTTTTTCAAAAGTTAATTCATATTGAGTTATAATAAACATTATATTTATATATCATATAAATGCAACATAAACAATTTTAGTGATAAATATTCTAATAATGATCAAAAAATAAATTAATAATCTATTATTAATTTAATGGATATCAATTAAAATATAATTACAAAACAAAATATGATTCATAGCAAAGCAAATATATTACTATATAATAATTTCTTGTTTTGAAAATTTTTTTTTATTTTA
>JAREIK010006540.1:0-10109 GCA_029783825.1 Sapria himalayana
TATTCCGTCTCTATTTTTAGAGAAGGAATTGAGTTTCCGTCTCTAGAAATAGAGACGGAATCTTGAGTTCCGTCTCTATTTTTAGAGACCGAAAAGTCCCTTCCGTCTCTAAAAATAGAGACTGAATGAATTATTCCGTCTCTAAAAATAGAGACGGAAAATCAATTCCGTCGCTAAAAATAGAGACGGAATGAATTATTCCGTCTCTATTTTTAGAGACGAAATTGAGTTTCCGTCTCTAGAAATAGAGACGGAATCTTGAGTTCCGTCTCTATTTTTAAGACCGAAATGTCCCTTCCGTCTCTAAAAATAGAGACGAAATGAATTATTCCATCTCTATTTTTATTGATTTTTTTAATATATTAAAATAAATAATATTAAATTTAAATTTTCCTTAATTTTATATAATGAATTTTCGTCTCTAATTTATTGGAATTTTTTTAATATATTAAAAATAAATAATATTAAATTTAAATTATTCTTAATTTTATATAATGAAAAAAACTAAATAAACAATAAATAAATATGAAAATATTGTATTATATAATGTATTAATATATAAAAAGTGTAGTGAGATTACAAAAAAAAAAGATAATAATTCTAAAAATAATAACTAAGATGGAGGAGAATGCGGACGATCAGCAGACGGTGCTTGCGGGTCAGCAGGTAATCTACGGCTAATGAAGTCCTCCAGCCTATCGATACGGTCCATTAGTACGCCGACCGTACCGCGTAGCTCAATGACCTCATTGGTAGTTGCCGCAAGCCTACTAGCCGTAGCCGAGGAGGAGGAGGACGCATGCGAATAACAAACATTCGCGTAGGAGCCCAAACCAAAGACCCGTCCACGGCGATCCCTACCGCCAACAGCCTCATAATATACGCGAGCATGATCAACATTATCGCCGTTCATCTGCTGACTCTGAAGACTCTCTACTACTCGCTCCTGTAATAAAAATTAACTGAATGTTATGTAAATAGTAAAATGAAACTAAGAGGTTAAAAGAAAATGAATATTAAGTTTTGAAATTAGCGTACATGAATTTGTCTAGCACGATCGCTGACGAATGTCACACCGTCATGATTCCGCGTATGAGTGTGTAAAAACAACTCATGAGGATAAGGTGACCGGCCCATAGAAGACTCCTAATAACAAGAATACATGTAGATATGTGTTGTTATTTTAACGCCAACGTAATAGAAATATGAGTCCCAACACTAACAGTTGTCCATAATTTAAAAAAATTTCGGCAGAATTTCCCCTATATATTTAACAAACCTCCTGTTCAAACATCAAGAAAATACATTTACATTTATATTATCACCCATAAAAATCCATATCAAACTTCTTTCACAATTTATTGCCCATCCTCCTTCATTCAATCAAACGTTATGATTATGAGTCCCAACACTAACAGTTGTCCATAATTTAAAAAAATTTCGGCAGAATTTCCCCTATATATTTAACAAACCTCCTGTTCAAACATCAAGAAAATACATTTACATTTATATTATCACCCATAAAAATCCATATCAAACTCCTTTCACAATTTATTGCCCATCCTCCTTCATTCAATCAAACGTTATGATTATGAGTCCCAACACTAACAGTTGTCCATAATTTAAAAAAATTTCGGCAGAATTTCCCCTATATATTTAACAAACCTCCTGTTCAAACATCAAGAAAATACATTTACATTTATATTATCACCCATAAAAATCCATATCAAACTCCTTTCACAATTTATTGCTCATCCTCCTTCATTCAATCAAACGTTATGATTATTATCAAGAGTTGCAACTATTCTGGTGAATAAATTGTTCATGCAGTAACAAGCTAATGCAATATGGACTAAATAGTATCATTTAAGAAGATAGATATGTGAGAACTTACAAGTCTGTCAGCATGCTCTTGATGGGACAATGTTCCTCCAGTGTGTATGGAAACACTAACCCCTTCTGGTCCTCCCTTCCTATTAGTGGAATTCCGATCGGCGATGGTAACGGCTTCGGATGATGACCAGTACTGCATCCAGTTTGCCCAAATGTCTTCACTTATATACCTTGGTCGTTCACCTTTTGCGTGCAGCTTATTAAGAAAATCCTTGTAACGAACACGGGCTCGTTTCTCCCAAACGCCGTAGACGAGGTGATCGATGGAAGAATTCCAATAAAAAGATTTCTGAAGGATTTTAATGAACAAAACGGATGAACATAATATATATATTCCCAATATTACTATATAATTTAGATTATATAGTAATTAACATACAAAAAGTCAAAATATTTTAAATAAGTTATTTACCTGAAACTCTTGAAAGTAGAACATCTTTGTCTCCTGAGAGATATTTTTCCACAAATATCCATTAAATTCTAATCTCTCCTTGAATGTACCAGTCATTGTGCGTGAGCACGTACCAGAGGGGATAAATCTGGATGAGAACGAAAATGTAATTGTGCGATGGATACACCTATGAGAGAGTATGTTAAAAAAAAAATTTATAACTCACTGTTTTCCGGCAATGACAATATATATCCGCCCGTCAACGCCAACCGAACCAGGCAATGGACCTTCAACAGTATCAGGCGATCGCTGCGATGGTTCAGACGGATTCTCTGAACTAGGCGCTTCGGTAGACGTCGTTGCAGCCGAGGATGGCGGGCATGGATAAACTGGCGATGAAGATGCCATGCCCATACGGGGAGGTGCTGATGCAGGAGATGATCCATCCCCTTGACTGTCCGCTCCTGATATAGACGAGCACATCCTGACCCTCGGAGGTTGCATCGATCCCGTCCGCCTCCTATTATTCATGTTTTGACCTGAAAATATTAACAATCATAATTAGACATTAAATTATTACATATACATGATTATCTCAGTCAATAATGCAAATGTCTAAATTATATAAGTTAATTGAAACATAAATAACTAATGATATTAGAATTATGCGTTTTACTCACGTGGGCGAACAATTATTCGCTATCATCAGCATTATTATCACAATTTTCTTCATTTTCCGAGTAATTAGAATCAAATTCGCTTTCCAATTCAGATGTAGATTTGGATTCCTCGTCAGATCCAATGTCAACAAATTCATTGTCCATACTATTCAAAGGTTCATTATCCCTGTATGGCAAGTTTTCATTTATTTCATGACCCTCCACCTCCTCTTCCTGAAAGGCCTCGCTTTCAATTCGTTTGTCTTGCCTTGCGGCTTTCATTTCAAATATGCCCCTGGGTTTTACCTTACAAACTGCCAACCAATCCATTTTATCTCGTCTAAGGCTAGGAAAAGGAAGGTAATACACCTGAGTTGCTTGCATGGCCAACACAAAAGGTTCAAAATTAGCAAGTCTTCTCCTTTGATTGATTTCGACCAAGTTGTAGGCACAGTTGACTTTGATTCCGACATTGGGTGTTGGATCAAACCACTCGCACTTAAATAGCACACAATGTTTTATTGGCAAAGCAGGGTATTCAATTTCCAAGATTTCTGTAATTTTACCATAATAATCCATCAATTCACCCTTAATGCAAACTCCACTGTTTGTAGTTGCCCTATTGTTACCATGCGATTGTGTATGATATTTGAAGCCATTGATAAAATAAACCGGGTAAGATTTAACAGTACGCAAAGGTCCTTTAGCAACGTCGGATATGAAATTATTTTCAATTGGATTTTGTGACGCCTGCATAACGAAAATGTTAATTGCTATTTAATCCATTTACATAAAAAAATTATATGGTACGTGTTGTAGTTTGCAATCGAAACTTACATATGTCTTGAACCATGAAGGGAAGTGTTTTTCGACTTCCTTATTGATATCATTTTGCGTTATATGTGGCATAAGCTCCCGTAACCATTCCTCATATAAACTGCATCCAACCACAGTAGCAATTACATATCCATTTTAGTTGCAATAAACAAATTAGCAACTTCAAACGATAAATTACGCTTACTGCACAAATGGTTGAATTTCTTCACAATTCAGTAATATGTAACCATGTGCAGCATCTAGTTCATAATCTGTAAGCATTCTTATAGTTGCACGTCCATGTGATCGACCTGGATACGTGAATATCCGTAAATTTCCTTCATTGGCACTTAGTTCGCCACCATCGTCATTACGAGGAATTTTTCGGCTTCGCGTGATAACATGCGACTCAAAATAATGAGAACAAAATGTACTTGCTTCTTCAACCAAGTACGCATTGCATATAGAACCTTCAACTCGAGCTTTATTTTTGACATTTTTTTTCAAATGATACAGATACCTACATGAAATTTGTTAATCACGTTAACATCAACCTAACAAATTGTGAAAATATCTCTCTCTCTCTCTCTCTCTCTCTCTCTCTCTCTCTCTCTCTCTCTCTCTCTCTATATATATATATATATATATATATATATATATATATATATATATATATATATATATTTCAAGAATTGGCATTTACCTTTCGAATGGATACATCCATCTATATTGAACGGGTCCTGCCAGTTTGGCCTCATGTGCTAAATGTACCGGTAAATGTTCCATAATGTCAAAAAAGCTCGGTGGAAATATTCCCTCCAATTTGCAAATGATTACCGAAATTTCTCCCTCTAGTTTTTCCATATCAGCTATTGTTATCTCAGAGGAAGTCAAGTTTTTGAAAAATAAGCTTAACTCAGTTATTGCTTCCCAAACTTTAGAAGGCAACAATTCACGAAAAGCGACCGGCATCAGCCTTTGCATGAAAACGTGGCAATCATGGCTTTTCATTCCGAACAATTTGAATTTTCTCATATCAACACACCTCGCTAAGTTTGACACATATCCATCCGGGAATTTTATATTTTTCAACCAATCACATAACACTTCTTTTTGTCTTTTATCCAAAGTATAACAAGCTTTTGGATATTTACCAGTGCGAGAATCCCTATCCAACTCGTTTCTTTTACAGTACAATTGCAAATCTTCCCGTGATTTTGCATTGTCTTTGCTCCTCCCTTCAATATTCAGTATCGTATTGAAAATATTGTCGAAAACGTTTTTTTCTATGTGCATCACGTCCAAATTATGTCTTATTATATTTGTCTTCCAATACGGTAAATCCCAAAAAATACTACGTTTTCGCCACCCAAAATTTTTTGAAATGATACTATTGACTTCTTCAGCTTCAACTTCTGTTACTTTCATCAACCCCAATTCCTCAATCTCTTGCAAAATATCCTCACCAGATCTATTACGTGGAGGAGGGGCAAGGACAACTTTATTCTTAAGAAATCTCTGTTTATTGCGTCTAAAAGGGTGATTTGGAAGGAGAAATTTTCTGTGATTATCAAACCACGATATTTTACACCCATTAGCTAGATAAAATGCATCGGAATCATTTCCACAGTAAGGGCAAGCCAATTTCCCAGCCGTGCTCCAACCCGACAGCATAGCATATGCAGGAAAATCGCTAACAGTCCACATCAAAGCTGCTCTCATCATGAAATTTTGTTTCAGGGACACATCATATGTGAGCACACCGACTTCCCATAATTGAAGCAATTCGGATATTAATGGCTGAAGAAAAACATCAATCCCTTGCTTTGGATTCTTAGGACCCGGCACAATTACTGTCAAGAACATGTAAGCCTCTTTCATGCACATCCAGGGGGGCAAATTATACGGAATTAAGATGATTGGCCACGATGAGTATTGTTGGCCTGATTGCCCAAAAGGCTGAAATCCATCTGTGCTTAAACCCAGCCTCACATTTCTACTATCGGAAGCAAAATCTGGGTGAATGTCGTCAAAATGTTTCCATGCAACGGCATCCGATGGATGGTTCATTACTCCATCTGTGTGTTCATGTTCATTATGCCACCTCATGTGAGATGCCGTCACATCTGACGAATACAACCTCTGAAGTCTTGGAGTAATAGGAAAATAATACATCCGCTTCCATGGCACTAATTTCTGCTTCCTATTAGAATTGGCTGGCTTGAATCTCGATTGATTGCAAAATTTGCAACTCATTAACTCCACGTCATCCCCCCAAAAAATCATACATCCTAGCCGACAACAATCAATTTTTTCAACTGCCAAACCAAGACTCCGGAGTAACTTCTTCATTTCATAAAAACTGTCAACCATATTATTGTCCGTGGGTAAGGAGTCATTGTACCACGACAGGATTTCGTTCAAACTTCGATCAGAAATATGACCTTCGGATTTAATATTTAAAATTCGAGCAACTGATCCCAATTGTGTCATATTATCACATCCAGGCCACAATTCCTGGTCAGCTGCACTAAGTAAATCGAAAAAATTACTGGCATCTAGGTTGGGTTCCTCTTCTGCACTGCCTAAATTGGGCTGAATTGAACTTCCGACTGCGTCAAAAACCATTTGCACATATGGATTCTCTGTATCACAAACATTGTCAGTCATACAATACGGACCCCCTAGAACATCAGATCCAACAACACCCGTTCCAACTTCCGCGCTTCTAGACGAGCTACTAATTAATGGCTCTCCATGCCTTGTCCATTCAAAATAATTGGGCACAAATCCATTTTTTAGTATATGGAGATGCACCTCCTCCGTTGGCAGATAACATCTGTGTTTGCACTTCTTGCATGGACATCTAATTTTCAAACCGTCCATGTATGCAGGCTGGGAGCTTGCGTATTCTATAAAGTGCTGAACTCCTTCAGCAAATTCTAAATTAATATACCCATCTGGTGTTAATCTTCTATACATCCAACTTCTGTCCATATTACTCATTAATATTAAACTGCTTAGCAAAAATCATAAGGTCGAAGTTAGTACCATCACGTGTCAATTATTGTATTTTATTTGAACTCAATTCTCTAGCCTACTATTTCGCTTTAATCCCTAATTAGTTTTACATAATGATTCATTTCCCTAAATTAAAATCATAAATATTTTGTAAAAAAACCGACAGAGTTCCCCCTATACGGGTCCCTATCCCCCTGTCAAACATTAGCAATTTTAACACTTCAGTAAAATATCAACCAATCGCAACTCCACAACATGACTGTGACTTACAGTGTGTGGGCAATTTTGTTATTTTGGTGATGAAAATAAAACAGTTGGGGATGGCAAGTGCGGTGCAAACAGTGTGTGGGCAAGCATATGGAGCAAAGAAATATGGGGATGGGGAAAAAATCATACAAACAAAATCCCAAAAAATCATACAAACAAATTTGAAAAAATCTCAAGCCACCAAAATCCAGAAATTTGACTAAAAACAGAGAAAGAGAGGCGATGCTTACCTCTGGTGGCGCTAGGTGATGGGGAGACGCGACGGCGATCGGTGGTGAGTGGTGGCGCTAGGCGGCAGCGACGGCAGCGCAAGGGGGAGGAAAGGGGAGCAGCGGCGTCGGAGTCGGCGTGGGCGAGGGGGAGGAAGCCAAATCGCGCGTCGGCGGGGAGGAAGGGGAGCACCGGCGTCGGCGGCGGGGAAGAGAGGCAGACGCGACGGGGAAGAAAGGGAAAAGGGAAGGGGGCCGGCGGGGAGGGGGGCGGCGCGCGGTGGCGGGGGAGGAATATCCCGTCGGACGGCGGTGGGGAGAGGGGCGGCGCAGGTTCTGTCGGCGAGGGGAGGGAAGGGGAGAAAGGGGAAAAAAATAAAGGAGAGAAGGAAAAGAAGGAGAGGGGGGAAAAATATCCCGAAAAATAGAGACGGAAAAGGGATTCCGTCTCTATTTAGAGACGGAAAGAAAATACCGTCTCTATTTAGAGACGGAAAAAAAAAATTCGTCTCTATTTAGAGACGGAAAATAGTTTCCGTCTCTAAAATTGATTCAAAAAGTGTTGTTTTGAACCCTGTTTATTTAAGGTTCTGAGCACTTTTTGTGTACTAATCAGCGTAATTGACCCGATTCGCACATTAAGGTCCCAGTTTTTCTTCTGATCATATTTTGTGACTTATTTTGTAGTTTTTACAAGCTTTTAATGCTAAATTTGTTGAATCAACCAAGCATGAGGAATCCGAGCCAAAACTAGCTTTGCATATTAAAAATCAGGAGCAGAACAAAAGAAGAACAGGAGCAGAAGAGGAATGGAAGAAGAACAGAGCAGGAAAATTGGCATTGGTGCCAATTTTGGCACTGGTACCAATTTTGGCGTGCCAATTTTGGCACTGGTGCCAATTTCATGTGTGCGAAATCCCCTCTCTCCTCCCTTGTTGACTTTTTGATTTTCTTTTCTCCTTTTTTTTCCATTTTTACCCTCTTTGTTTAATGCTTTTTGAGGGCATAATGGTATTTTACTCTAAGAAAAACTCTTGGGAGATTTGTAACTTTTGAACTTTTTGCTTAGTGGAAATACAAAGCACTGTAAGTTCTCCCGCTTTTCTTTTTCTGCTTCATTTTCTTTCCTTTTCTTTTGCTTTCTCGCCTGCCAAACACCCCTTGAGGATGACAACTCAAGGGATGGTTGGCTAGACCGCTTTTCTCCTTGAAGAGGAGGGCTATTGGGCTAGGGTTTTTAGGTAAAATGACGGTTCTCATGTGTTTAATGCAAGCATTTATGAGTATTTATGTTTCCATCTCTCACTCTAGGTTAAAATCTCTTAAATGTACCTTGACTAACCTGTATTTGGCAAGCTTTTAGGGTTCAGTGGATGCTTATTATTAGATCCACTGAGATTCATTAGTTGCCTTCTATTAGTTACTATAGGGTAGATTTAGGGGATATGCTTTTATTGTCCGGGAGCATTTATGCTCATTAAATGCCATATTTCAAAAGGAAAAATTATTAGGGTTCAGTTTAGATAGCCAAATGAAGATCCGGTTCGGGAAATGACTATATGTCATCCTCCCCAACGCGAGGAAAAGGACCCGAGGACCTCTCATTTACCTTGAGAACTCAACCCCAGTAGCCCGATGCTTCAAGGAGTTCTTTTTCATATTTTTTAGTTCAGTTTATTTTTAGTTCACAAACATTTCAACCCACTGTTTTTACAAAACCTTAAAATCCAAATTGAAATTCACCATTTTGAGCCAACTGCAAATCATTTACACGAAGAAAACCCATCCCTGTGTTCGACCCTAGAACCGCTATACTGCAGTAGCTTTGCTACGGCAGTAGGAGCTTTAGGATATAAATTTTGTTGATTCCGGCACCCCTACTGTGGCTCGAATAAAAAATTAGAGACGAAAAAAATATTCCGTCTCTATTTAGAGATGGAAAAGTATTCGGTCCCTATGTGTAATGAGATTACATAATATGCTGTTTTAATGTGATTTTGATGGCTTTCGGCTTATTCAAAAAATTTATTGATGAGATCAATAAAAATTTAATTTTTGGGACGAAACTCTAATGTTTTTGAAAAGGAAAAAAAAAATTCCAGGAACCGCCGTAATAGCTCTGCGTAGCGCCTTATAAATTTAATTGGTTTTAAACACACACCTATTATAATTTATTTCTTTTAATGCAAATTGTTTATGCTATATGATAACATGATATATTTTGCATGTTGTGTTGCTTCACATGGTGCACAGTATGACCTTTTTTACCAATGTGATTGGCAGGTTATTATTATTGTTTTTACAAGGGTTGTAATTATTAAATACGGCTTGCATGCAGTTTTTGTTTTGTTGTAATTTTATTTTACTATTAGTAGTATTTATTTAATTGTTGTAATAAAACAAGAGACGGTATTTGCTTCTCGTCTCTATTCGGTCTCTATTTTCGGTCTCAAAATTTGGAGGGAAGCTATCGCTTTAGAGACGGAAATTAGAGACGGAATTTTTTCCGTCTCTATTTAGAGACTGGAAACTATTTTCCGTCTCTAAAATTAGAGACGAAAAAATATTCCGTGTCTAAATAGAGACGGAAAATTATTTCCGTCTCTATTTAGACACGGAAAAATTTCCGTCTTCGCGATATGTTCCCTCCAACTTTTGAGACCGAAAATAGAGACCGAATACTTTTCCGTCTCTAAATAGAGACGGAATATTTTTTTTTTCGTCTCTAATTTAGAGACGGAAACTATTTTCCGTCTCTAAAATTAGAGACGAAAAAAATATTCCGTCTCTATTTAGAGACGGAAAAGTATTCGGTCTCTATTTTCGGTCTCAAAATTTGGAGGGAACATATTC
>JAREIK010006541.1:0-37854 GCA_029783825.1 Sapria himalayana
GCGACAAAAATGTTACATTGTAATATTATGTCGCTAAATATTTTGAAAATTCCACGCAAAGAAAGTAGGCAATTTAACGATAGAATAACCCTAGCTAATTAAATCGAGACAAAATCCGTCTCTAAATAATAATCTGAATATTTTTTAATATTTTATATTTTATTGCAAGCGATTATTCCTTAAACATTGTTTTTCACAAAATATATTTATTTAGCTAGGGATTTTTCCCTAGCTATTTGGGCTGGGGATAATTTCATCACTAATCTTTAATGATTTAATTTTTTATATTATTTGTTTTAATATTTTATTTAATTTTGTATATTAATGGTATGTATGCCATAGTCTTTATATGAGCGATCCTTGAAAGACACATTCTACTCGTATAATTATAAAAATAGGTTATTATAAATAAATAATTTCAAAATATATAAATATGAATAAAAATTTATATTAATAAAGACTAAAATAAATATTTTTATGATTATGAAATATTAAAATTTATACAAAATATTTTTCTAAAATATTTAATTATGATATTTAATTATTTGTATTAAAAATAGTAAATAATTAATATATTTTTTAAAGATATTTTAATTAATATATGAACTTACATAAAATTATACTAATAAAAAGCTAAAATAAATAATTGTATGATTAAATAAAAAAATTAATGAAAATATCTGAATTAATGAATAACACAAGTAAATTTTTATATTATTTAAAGTAAACAAACTATTTATGCTTATAGGAATCTTTTATAAAAATAATTTCTAAAAAATTTAAAAATTTTGAATTATAATAAAAATTCAATTTTTTTATATTTTCTAAATGGAAATAAATTGATATTTAAAGATTTATATATAAATATTTAAATATTTAAATATGTAAATATGTAAATATCTAAATATGTAAATACATGAATATGTGAATATTTAAATATGTAAATTTGTAAATATGTCTATATGTATATATGTAAAAATGTAAAAATGTAAAAATGTAAATAAGTAAAAATATAAATATGTAAATAAGTAAAAATATAAATATGTAAATATTTAAATATATAAAATGTAAAAATGTAAATATGTAAATGTAAATATGTAAATATTGAATATATGTACATATTTAATATATATATATATAAACATATAAATTTCAAAATATATAATATATAAATACAAAAAATATATAAATACACATATACCTAAATGCAAAATACATAAATACATAAATAGGTAAATATATAACTTTGATATATAATTTTGAAATAGATTCGTAACATATAGAAAATATGATATAAAATTTATAATGATATAAATTTAAATCCTTTCACAAGTGCACCCCATTCCTATATTGGGTGAAATACATTAAAAAATAAAAATCCAATGTTTGCATCCCCCTGTCGAGAGCATCCATTCAATAATAGTAATGGTGTAGTGTGAATTACCATCCATCGTCGTTCACCGCCATCATCGTCATCACCATTTTCGTCATTGGCATCCTCAATCATCGTCTACCAATATTGTCCATCATCTTCATCTATCATCATCGTGAAGAGTATAAGCTATGAGGTTGGTTTATATTTCTCATCTTCCAACTATATATTTCTCAATTTAGATATCCAGCTTGTTTTGGTAAATGTTATAAAAATTATATGGAAAATATGATATAAATTTTATAATGGTATATATTCAATCCTTTTCCTGAGCATCATTTTATATACAATACCTCAAAGCATCATTTTACCTGAGCTTTTCTAAGCTTTACTACATCATTGTATATGTACATATATACTGTAGTATAATATATTTATCTAAACATAACTTTATTTATTTATTTATTATGATTTGATTGACTGGTTTAAATTTCGTATAGACATGGTACCACAATGTTCCCCATATGAAGCTTTTAGAAATGAAGGATTTTTTACTAGTTATGATGCACGCGACTATGACAGCTTTGTTGCAGTAGAAAATTGGTGACCGGAGGAGCTGGTGGAGTGGAAGCAAGATTAACTTCATGGATTGATTATACTTTATGCACTGTCGTTAGATATATTGATAAATAAGATGTAATAAATTTTTGTTTTGTTTTTATTTTAAACTATGTAAAAATATTGTATCAGAATAATTTATTAACTTATTTTAATTTTTGTTAATTATAAATTATCATTTATAGTTTATGTTTATATTAAATTTTATATAAAATTTATAAATCTACAATTAAATTTTATGTAAAAATAAAAAATGTGAAAATAATTTGGATAGATAGGAAATTTTTCCTTGATATTTTAGTTAGGAATCTTTTCTCGCTAATTTAGCAAGGGAATTTTTTCTAGCTAATTAGCAAGGAAATTTTTTCTAAACTAATTTTGCTAGGGAATATATTTACTCATTAATTTTTGTGATAAACACTTTAGATTAGAAAAGGTTTTTCATTAATCCATCATTATATCCACTTTAGCGACGGAAACAACAGCTTGGAAATTTCACTAGCTATTTTGGATTTTTTTTGTAATAAGTATAAGATAGAGATAGAAGATAGTTATGTAAATAGATAAATAGATAAACTGATAAATAGATAGATAGATAGATAGATAAAAAGATCATAATAATAGATAAATAGAAAGACAATTAGATAGATAATAAATAGACAGATAGACAGATATACAGATAGACAAATACAAAGATCGACATGTAGACTAATAGATAGATATACAGATAGATAGATAGACAGATAGATAGATAGACAGATAGATAGATAGATAGCATAGATAGACAGATAGACAATAGACAAATAGACAGATAGATAGATAGGACATATAGACAGATAGACATATAGACATATAGACTATAGATAATATAGATAGACAGATAGGCAGATAGAAAGATAAACAGATAGACATTATAGACAATAGATAGATAGACCAAATAGATAGATAATCATATAGACAGAAAGACAAATAGAATAGATAGAGAGATATATATAGAGAGAGAGGAGAGATATATATTATATATATATAATATATATATATAAAGACAGATAGATAGATAGATAGATAGATATGCTGACAGATAGATAAACAAATAGATAGACATGCAGAAACACAAACAAACGATAGATTATAAAGACAGAAAAAAACAAACAAATAGAAAGATAGATAGACCAACCGACAGAAAGACAGACACTACAAATATACAAACTTGACAGATAGATAGGCAGATAGATAGATTATAGCTAGATAGATGAATAGATATATAAAAAGATATATAGATAGATAGATAAGGAGGCAGAGGATAAACTAGATAGATAGACATTTAGAAAGAGATAGAGATACATATATACAAATCGATAGATTTAAAGATAGTCAGATAATGTGATAGTTAGATAGACAAATAGTCGCAACGATAGATAGATCGATAGATAGATAGACAGATAGATAAATAGATAAATAGATAGATAATAGACCACGACATATACACAAATTGACAGAAAGAAAGATAGTCCACATATATAGATAGATAGATAGATAAGTAGATAGTTAAAAAGATAAATTGATAAAAATATATACAGATAGAGAGATAGACATATAGATCATATAGATAGATAGATAGACAGATAGATAGATAGATAGATAGAGATAGACATATAGAAAGATAGGCATATAGAAAGATATATAGATAGATAGATAAATACATAGATAGATAGACAAATAGATAGATAGACATATAGATAGAAAGACATATAGATAGATAGACATATAGATATATGGACAAATAGACAGATATACATATAGACAAATAGACAAATAGACAAATAGAAAAATAGACATATAGACAAATAGATAAATTTATTGATTGATTGAATATTGTTAGGTAGATAGATATAAATAGATAGATAATAGATAGATGAAAGATTGATACATAGATAGATTTATAGATAGAAGATAGATAGCCAGATTGTCAGTAGATAGATAAATCGATAGATTAGATCGAGCTTTACACAGATATAATGATTGATATTTCGACAAAAAGGCATATATATATATAGACTAATATATAAATAGGCATAGATAGATAGATAGATAAACTGATAGACAGAGAGATAGATAGACAGATAGGTAGATCTCAAGATAGACAGTTAGATAGATTGGTAGATATCCATATAAACATATAGACAGATAGATAGATTGATAGATAAATAGATATAGAGATAGATAGATAGATAGAGAAATAGATAAACAGGTAGTCAGATAGACAGATAGATAGAAATAAAGATTGATAGATAGACATATTGATAAATTGATAGATTAACAGTTAGACATATAGACATATAAAAAAGTAAACAGATAGATAGATAGACCGGTAGTTAAACAAACAGATAGATACATAAACAGATATACATATAGTCAGATAGATAAATAGACAAATAGATATATAGTTATATAGATGGATAGATAGACAAATACATATATAGATGGAAAAACATATAGATAGATAAATTAGATAGACAATTAGATAGATAGTTAGATAGAAAGATAGAAAAATAGACAAATAGGAAGTTAGACAATTACATAACTATATAGATAGATAGATAGTTAAATTGAAAGATAGAAAAATAGATAGATGGGAAGAAAGACAATTACACATAAATCGATATATAGATAGATAGATATACAAAAGACAATAAAATAGAAACTCAGATAGACAGATAGAAAGATAGATAGTCAGGTCGATAAAAGATAGATATAGAGATATACTAATATTCAAAGAGACAGATAGATGGATGGATAGATAGGCAAATAGATAGCCAGACAGACAAACAGACAGATAGATAAATAGACAGATAGACATATAAATATAGATAGACCATATAGATAGATAGATAGATAGACAGATAATCATATAGATAGATAAATAGATAGAAAGTTAGAAATATAAAAATATAGACAGATAAGCATATAGATAGATAGACAAATAGAGAGTTAGACATATAGATAGATAGAAAGATAGACAGATAGATATACTAATAGATAGATAGATAAATAGACAGATAGATAGATAGATAGATAGACAGATAGACAGACAGATATATAGAAAGACATATATATAGATATACAGATAGATAGATAGGCAGACATATAGATAGAAAGACAGATATAAAGATAGACATATAGACAGATAGATTGTTAGTTAGTTAGATAGAAAGATAGAAAAATAGACAAATAGAAGTTAGAAAATTACAAAACTATATAGATAGATAGACAGATAGACAAATAGACAATTAGAGAGATAGAAAAAAGATAGATAGATATATATACAGATAGATATATAGATAGATAGATAGAATGGTAGATAGATATATATATATACAGATAGATAGATAGAATAAACATAGATAGACAAATAGATTGATAAATTTATTTATAGATAGATAGACAGATCAGATATAGAGAGAGATAGATAGATAAATAAATAGCTAGATAGCCAGATAGAAAAATAAACACATAGACAGATATATAGATAGATAGATAGAATCTAGATTTGTAGATTATTAGATAGATAAATAGTTAGATAAGTTTGATAGATAGATAGATATATCGATAGATAGATAGATAGATAAATATCTAGATAGATAGATATATAGATTAATTTATAGACAAACAAACATGCAAATAGACAGAAAGATAGATAGACACATAGGTACACAAACAATGAGACAAATATACATACATACATATATACACACAGACAGACAGATATATAGATAGATAGATAAATAGATAGACACACAAATAGACAAACAGACATACATACAAACAAATAGATAGAAACACAGACACAAAGACACACAGACAAACATACAGATAGATAGACAGACAGACTCATAGATAGACAGACATAATGATAGATAGATAGATTAATAAACAAATAAACAAGTAGATAGACACTACAAAAAAATGTCAATTTAGCTAGGGATATTTAGTTAGGGATAAAAACCTTAGCTAATTAGCAACGAATTATCTATGGAATAATAAGAGATTTTTGATTTTACATTAAATTAAAATTTTTCCATGGATTAGTGACGGAAATGTTTGATTGAAAATATTTTGTCGCTAATATTTTCATAGATTTCCATGCAAAGGAAAGTGGGGAATTTTGTGACTGATAAAGTGATGGATTAGCGACAAAAATGTTACATTGTAATATTATGTCGCTAATATTTTTGAAAATTCCACGCAAAGAAAAGTAGGCAATTTAACGATAGAATAACCCTAGCTAATTAAATCGAGACAAAATCCGTCTCTAAATAATAATCTGAAATTATTTTTAATATTTTATATTTTATTGCAAGCGATTATTCCTTAAACATTGTTTTTCACAAAATATATTCATTTAGCTAGGGATTTTTCCCTAGCTATTTGGGCTGGGGATAATTTTCATCACTAATCTTTAATGATTTAATTTTTTATATTATTTGTTTTAATATTTTATTTAATTTTGTATATTAATGGTATGTATGCCATAGTCTTTATATGAGCGATCCTTGAAAGACACATTCTACTCGTATAATTATAAAAATAGGTTATTATAAATAAATAATTTCAAAAATATATAAATATGAATAAAAATTTATATTAATAAAGACTAAAATAAATATTTTTATGATTATGAAATATTTAAAAATTTATACAAAATATTTTTCTAAAATATTTAATTATGATATTTAATTATTTGTATTAAAAATAGTAAATAATTAATTATATTTTTTAAAGATATTTTAATTAATATATGAACTTACATAAAAATTACTACTAATAAAAAGCTAAAATAAATAATTGTATGATTAAATAAAAAAATTATGAAAATATCTGAATTAATGAATAAACAAGTAAATTTTTATATTATTTAAAGTAAACAAACTATTTTATGCTTATAGGAATCTTTTATAAAAATAATTTCTAAAAAATTTAAAAATTTTGAATTATAATAAAAATTCAATTTTTTTATATTTTCTAAATGGAAATAAATTGATATTTAAAGATTTATATATAAATATTTAAATATTTAAATATGTAAATATGTAAATATCTAAATATGTAAATACATGAATATGTGAATATTTAAATATGTAAATTTGTAAATATGTCTATATGTATATATGTAAAAATGTAAAAATGTAAAAATGTAAATAAGTAAAAATATAAATATGTAAATAAGTAAAAATATAAATATGTAAATATTTAAATATATAAAAATGTAAAAATGTAAATATGTAAATATGTGAATATATGTACATATTTAATATATATATATAAACATATAAATTTCAAAATATATTAATATATAAATACAAAAATATATAAATACACATATACCTAAATGCAAAAATACATAAATACATAAATAGGTAAATATATAAACTTTGATATATAATTTTGAAATAGATTCGTAACATAATAGAAAATATGATATAAAATTTATAATGATATAAATTTAATCCTTTCACAAGTGCACCCCATTCCTATATTGGGTGAAATACATTAAAAAATAAAAATCCAATGTTTGCATCCCCCTGTCGAGAGCATCCATTCAATAATAGTAATGGTGTAGTGTGAATTCACCATCCATCGTCGTTCACCGCCATCATCGTTCATCACCATTTTCGTCATTGGCATCCTCAATCATCGTCTACCAATATTGTCCATCATCTTCATCTATCATCATCGTGAAGAGTATAAGCTATGAGGTTGGTTTATATTTCTCATCTTCCAACTATATATTTCTCAATTTAGATATCCAGCTTGTTTTGGGTAAATGTTATAAAAATTATAATGGAAAATATGATATAAATTTTATAATGGTATATATTCAATCCTTTTTCCTGAGCATCATTTTATATACAATACCTCAAAGCATCATTTTACCTGAGCTTTTCTAAGCTTTACTACATCATTGTATATATGTACATATATACTGTAGTATAATATATTTATCTAAACATAACTTTATTTATTTATTTATTATGATTTGATTGACTGGTTTAAATTTCGTATAGACATGGTACCACAATGTTCCCCATATGAAGCTTTTAGAAATGAAAGGATTTTTTACTAGTTATGATGCACCGCGACTATGACAGCTTTGTTGCAGTAGAAAATTGGTGACCGGAGGAGCTGGTGGAGTGGAAGCAAGATTAACTTCATGGATTGATTATACTTTATGCACTGTCGTTAGATATATTGATAAATAAGATGTAATAAATTTTTGTTTTGTTTTTATTTTAACTATGTAAAATATTGTATCAGAATAATTTATTAACTTATTTTAATTTTTGTTAATTATAAATTATCATTTATAGTTTATGTTTATATTAAATTTTATATAAAAATTTATAAATCTACAATTAAATTTTATGTAAAAATAAAAAATGTGAAAATAATTTTGGATAGATAGGAAATTTTTCCTTGATATTTTAGTTAGGAAATCTTTTCTCGCTAATTTAGCAAGGGAATTTTTTCTAGCTAATTTAGCAAGGAAATTTTTTCTAACTAATTTTGCTAGGGAATATATTTACTCATTAATTTTTGTGATAAACACTTTAGATTAGAAAAGGTTTTTTCATTAATCCATCATTATATCCACTTTAGCGACGGAAAAACAACAGCTTGGAAATTTTCACTAGCTATTTTGGATTTTTTTTTGTAATAAGATAGATAGATAGATAGATAGACAGATAGTTATGTAAATAGATAAATAGATAAACTGATAAATAGATAGATAGATAGATAGATAAAAAGATCATAATAATAGATAAATAGAAAGACAATTAGATAGATAAATAAATAGACAGATAGACAGATATACAGATAGACAAATACAAAGATCGACATGTAGACTAATAGATAGATATACAGATAGATAGATAGACAGATAGATAGATAGACAGATAGATAGATAGATAGATAGATAGACAGATAGACAAATAGACAAATAGACAGATAGATAGATAGACATATAGACAGATAGACATATAGACATATAGATAAATATATAGATAGACAGATAGGCAGATAGAAAGATAAACAGATAGACATATAGACAAATAGATAGATAGACAAATAGATAGATAATCATATAGACAGAAAGACAAATAGATAGATAGAGAGATATATATAGAGAGAGATATATATATATATATATATATATATATAAGACAGATAGATAGATAGATAGATAGATATGCTGACAGATAGATAAACAAACAGATAGACATGCAGAAACACAAACAAAAGATAGATATAAAGACAGAAAAACAAACAAATAGAAAGATAGATAGACAACCAGACAGAAAGACAGACATACAAATATACAAATTGACAGATAGATAGACAGATAGATAGATATATAGCTAGATAGATGAATAGATATATAAAAAGATATATAGATAGATAGATAAGGAGGCAGAGGATAGACATAGATAGATAGACATTTAGAAAGAGATAGATATACATATATACAAATCGATAGATTTAAAGATAGTCAGATAATGTGATAGTTAGATAGACAAATAGTCGCAAAGATAGATAGATAGATAGATAGATAGACAGATAGATAAATAGATAAATAGATAGATAAATAGACACAGACATATACACAAATTGACAGAAAGAAAGATAGTCACATATATAGATAGATAGATAGATAAGTAGATAGTTAAAAAGATAAATTGATAAAAATATATACAGATAGAGAGATAGACATATAGATCATATAGATAGATAGATAGACAGATAGATAGATAGATAGATAGACAGATAGACATATAGAAAGATAGGCATATAGAAAGATATATAGATAGATAGATAAATACATAGATAGATAGACAAATAGATAGATAGACATATAGATAGAAAGACATATAGATAGATAGACATATAGATATATGGACAAATAGACAGATATACATATAGACAAATAGACAAATAGACAAATAGAAAAATAGACATATAGACAAATAGATAAATTTATTGATTGATTGAATATTGTTAGGTAGATAGAAATATAAATAGATAGATAAATAGATAGATGAAAGATTGATACATAGATAGATTTATAGATAGAAGATAGATAGCCAGATTGTCAGTAGATAGATAAATCGATAGATAGATCGAGATTTACACAGATATAATGATTGATATTTCGACAAAAAGGCATATATACATATAGACTAATATATAAATAGGCATAGATAGATAGATAGATAGATAAACTGATAGACAGAGAGATAGATAGACAGATAGGTAGATCTCAAGATAGACAGTTAGATAGATTGGTAGATATCCATATAAACATATAGACAGATAGATAGATTGATAGATAAATAGATATAGAGATAGATAGATAGATAGAGAAATAGATAAACAGGTAGTCAGATAGACAGATAGATAGAAATAAAGATTGATAGATAGACATATTGATAAATTGATAGATTAACAGTTAGACATATAGACATATAAAAAAGTAAACAGATAGATAGATAGACCGGTAGTTAAACAAACAGATAGATACATAAACAGATATACATATAGTCAGATAGATAAATAGACAAATAGATATATAGTTATATAGATGGATAGATAGACAAATACATATATAGATGGAAAAACATATAGATAGATAAATAGATAGACAATTAGATAGATAGTTAGATAGAAAGATAGAAAAATAGACAAATAGGAAGTTAGACAATTACATAACTATATAGATAGATAGATAGTTAAATTGAAAGATAGAAAAATAGATAGATGGGAAGAAAGACAATTACACATAAATCGATATATAGATAGATAGATATACAAAAGACAATAAAATAGAAACTCAGATAGACAGATAGAAAGATAGATAGTCAGGTCGATAAAAGATAGATATAGAGATATACTAATATTCAAAGAGACAGATAGATGGATGGATAGATAGGCAAATAGATAGCCAGACAGACAAACAGACAGATAGATAAATAGACAGATAGACATATAAATATAGATAGACCATATAGATAGATAGATAGATAGACAGATAATCATATAGATAGATAAATAGATAGAAAGTTAGAAATATAAAAATATAGACAGATAAGCATATAGATAGATAGACAAATAGAGAGTTAGACATATAGATAGATAGAAAGATAGACAGATAGATATACTAATAGATAGATAGATAAATAGACAGATAGATAGATAGATAGATAGACAGATAGACAGACAGATATATAGAAAGACATATATATAGATATACAGATAGATAGATAGGCAGACATATAGATAGAAAGACAGATATAAAGATAGACATATAGACAGATAGATTGTTAGTTAGTTAGATAGAAAGATAGAAAAATAGACAAATAGAAGTTAGAAAATTACAAAACTATATAGATAGATAGACAGATAGACAAATAGACAAATAGATAGATAGAAAAAAGATAGATAGATATATATACAGATAGATATATAGATAGATAGATAGAATGGTAGATAGATATATATATATACAGATAGATAGATAGAATAAACATAGATAGACAAATAGATAGATAAATTTATTTATAGATAGATAGATAGACAGATCAGATAGAGAGAGAGATAGATAGATAAATAAATAGCTAGATAGCCAGATAGAAAAATAAACACATAGACAGATATATAGATAGATAGATAGAATCTAGATTTGTAGATTATTAGATAGATAAATAGTTAGATAAGTTTGATAGATAGATAGATATATCGATAGATAGATAGATAGATAAATATCTAGATAGATAGATATATAGATTAATTTATAGACAAACAAACATGCAAATAGACAGAAAGATAGATAGACACATAGGTACACAAACAATGAGACAAATATACATACATACATATATACACACAGACAGACAGATATATAGATAGATAGATAAATAGATAGACACACAAATAGACAAACAGACATACATACAAACAAATAGATAGAAACACAGACACAAAGACACACAGACAAACATACAGATAGATAGATAGACAGACTCATAGATAGACAGACATAATGATAGATAGATAGATTAATAACAAATAAACAAGTAGATAGACACTACAAAAAAATGTCAATTTAGCTAGGGATATTTAGTTAGGGATAAAATCCTTAGCTAATTAGCAACGAATTATCTATGGAATAATAAGAGATTTTTGATTTTACATTAAATTAAAATTTTTCCATGGATTAGTGACGGAAATGTTTGATTGAAAATATTTGTCGCTAATATTTTCATAGATTTCCATGCAAAGGAAAGTGGGGAATTTTGTGACTGATAAAGTGATGGATTAGCGACAAAAATGTTACATTGTAATATTATGTCGCTAATATTTTTGAAAATTCCACGCAAAGAAAAGTAGGCAATTTAACGATAGAATAACCCTAGCTAATTAAATCGAGACAAAATCCGTCTCTAAATAATAATCTGAAATTATTTTTAATATTTTATATTTTATTGCAAGCGATTATTCCTTAAACATTGTTTTTCACAAAATATATTCATTTAGCTAGGGATTTTTCCCTAGCTATTTGGGCTAGGGGATAATTTTCATCACTAATCTTTAATGATTTAATTTTTTATATTATTTGTTTTAATATTTTATTTAATTTTGTATATTAATGGTATGTATGCCATAGTCTTTATATGAGCGATCCTTGAAAGACACATTCTACTCGTATAATTATAAAAATAGGTTATTATAAATAAATAATTTCAAAAATATATAAATATGAATAAAAATTTATATTAATAAAGACTAAAATAAATATTTTTATGATTATGAAATATTTAAAAATTTATACAAAATATTTTTCTAAAATATTTAATTATGATATTTAATTATTTGTATTAAAAATAGTAAATAATTAATTATATTTTTTTAAGATATTTTAATTAATATATGAACTTACATAAAAATTACTACTAATAAAAAGCTAAAATAAATAATTGTATGATTAAATAAAAAAATTTATGAAAATATCTGAATTAATGAATAAACAAGTAAATTTTTATATTATTTAAAGTAAACAAACTATTTTATGCTTATAGGAATCTTTTATAAAAATAATTTCTAAAAAATTTAAAAATTTTGAATTATAATAAAAATTCAATTTTTTTATATTTTCTAAATGGAAATAAATTGATATTTAAAGATTTATATATAAATATTTAAATATTTAAATATGTAAATATGTAAATATCTAAATATGTAAATACATGAATATGTGAATATTTAAATATGTAAATTTGTAAATATGTCTATATGTATATATGTAAAAATGTAAAAATGTAAATATGTAAATAAGTAAAAATATAAAATATGTAAATAAGTAAAAATATAAATATGTAAATATTTAAATATATAAAAATGTAAAAATGTAAATATGTAAAATGTAAATATGTAAATATGTGAATATATGTACATATTTAATATATATATATAAACATATAAATTTCAAAATATATTAATATATAAATACAAAAATATATAAATACACATATACCTAAATGCAAAAATACATAAATACATAAATAGGTAAATATATAAACTTTGATATATAATTTTGAAATAGATTCGTAACATAATAGAAAATATGATATAAAATTTATAATGATATAAATTTAATCCTTTCACAAGTGCACCCCATTCCTATATTGGGTGAAATACATTAAAAAATAAAATCCAATGTTTGCATCCCCCTGTCGAGAGCATCCATTCAATAATAGTAATGGTGTAGTGTGAATTCACCATCCATCGTCGTTCACCGCCATCATCGTTCATCACCATTTTCGTCATTGGCATCCTCAATCATCGTCTACCAATATTGTCCATCATCTTCATCTATCATCATCGTGAAGAGTATAAGCTCTGAGGTTGGTTTATATTTCTCATCTTCCAACTATATATTTCTCAATTTAGATATCCAGCTTGTTTTGGGTAAATGTTATAAAAATTATAATGGAAAATATGATATAAATTTTATAATGGTATATATTCAATCCTTTTTCCTGAGCATCATTTTATATACAATACCTCAAAGCATCATTTTACCTGAGCTTTTCTAAGCTTTACTACATCATTGTATATATGTACATATATACTGTAGTATAATATATTTATCTAAACATAACTTTATTTATTTATTTATTATGATTTGATTGACTGGTTTAAATTTCGTATAGACATGGTACCACAATGTTCCCCATATGAAGCTTTTAGAAATGAAAGGATTTTTTACTAGTTATGATGCACCGCGACTATGACAGCTTTGTTGCAGTAGAAAGTTGGTGACCGGAGGAGCTGGTGGAGTGGAAGCAAGATTAACTTCATGGATTGATTATACTTTATGCACTGTCGTTAGATATATTGATAAATAAGATGTAATAAATTTTTGTTTTGTTTTTATTTTAACTATGTAAAATATTGTATCAGAATAATTTATTAACTTATTTTAATTTTTGTTAATTATAAATTATCATTTATAGTTTATGTTTATATTAAATTTTATATAAAAATTTATAAATCTACAATTAAATTTTATGTAAAAATAAAAATGTGAAAATAATTTTGGATAGATAGGAAATTTTTCCTTGCTATTTTAGTTAGGAAATTTTTTCTCGCTAATTTAGCAAGGGAATTTTTTCTAGCTAATTTAGCAAGGAAATTTTTTCTAACTAATTTTGCTAGGGAATATATTTACTCATTAATTTTTGTGATAAACACTTTAGATTAGAAAAGGTTTTTTCATTAATCCATCATTATATCCACTTTAGCGACGGAAAAACAACAGCTTGGAAATTTTCACTAGCTATTTTGGATTTTTTTTTGTAATAAGATAGATAGATAGATAGATAGACAGATAGTTATGTAAATAGATAAATAGATAAACTGATAAATAGATAGATAGATAGATAGATAAAAAGATCATAATAATAGATAAATAGAAAGACAATTAGATAGATAAATAAATAGACAGATAGACAGATATACAGATAGACAAATACAAAGATCGACATGTAGACTAATAGATAGATATACAGATAGATAGATAGACAGATAGATAGATAGATAGATAGACAGATAGACAAATAGACAAATAGACAGATAGATAGATAGACATATAGACAGATAGACATATAGACATATAGACATATAGATAAATATATAGATAGACAGATAGGCAGATAGAAAGATAAACAGATAGACATATAGACAAATAGATAGATAGACAAATAGATAGATAATCATATAGACAGAAAGACAAATAGATAGATAGAGAGATATATATAGAGAGAGATATATATATATATATATATAAAGACAGATAGATAGATAGATAGATAGATATGCTGACAGATAGATAAACAAACAGATAGACATGCAGAAACACAAACAAAAGATAGATATAAAGACAGAAAAACAAACAAATAGAAAGATAGATAGACAACCAGACAGAAAGACAGACATACAAATATACAAATTGACAGATAGATAGACAGATAGATAGATATATAGCTAGATAGATGAATAGATATATAAAAAGATATATAGATAGATAGATAAGGAGGCAGAGGATAGACATAGATAGATAGACATTTAGAAAGAGATAGATATACATATATACAAATCGATAGATTTAAAGATAGTCAGATAATGTGATAGTTAGATAGACAAATAGTCGCAAAGATAGATAGATAGATAGATAGACAGATAGATAAATAGATAAATAGATAGATAAATAGACACAGACATATACACAAATTGACAGAAAGAAAGATAGTCACATATATAGATAGATAGATAGATAAGTAGATAGTTAAAAAGATAAATTGATAAAAATATATACAGATAGAGAGATAGACATATAGATCATATAGATAGATAGATAGACAGATAGATAGATAGATAGATAGATAGACAGATAGACATATAGAAAGATAGGCATATAGAAAGATATATAGATAGATAGATAAATACATAGATAGATAGACAAATAGATAGATAGACATATAGATAGAGAGACATATAGATAGATAGACATATAGATATATGGACAAATAGACAGATATACATATAGACAAATAGACAAATAGACAAATAGAAAAATAGACATATAGACAAATAGATAAATTTATTGATTGATTGAATATTGTTAGGTAGATAGATATATAAATAGATAGATAAATAGATAGATGAAAGATTGATACATAGATAGATTTATAGATAGAAGATAGATAGCCAGATTGTCAGTAGATAGATAAATCGATAGATAGATCGAGATTTACACAGATATAATGATTGATATTTCGACAAAAAGGCATATATACATATAGACTAATATATAAATAGGCATAGATAGATAGATAGATAAACTGATAGACAGAGAGATAGATAGACAGATAGGTAGATCTCAAGATAGACAGTTAGATAGATTGGTAGATATTCATATAAACATATAGACAGATAGATAGATATTCATATAAACATATAGACAGATAGATAGATTGATAGATAAATAGATATAGAGATAGATAGATAGATAGAGAAATAGATAAACAGGTAGTCAGATAGACAGACAGATAGAAATAAAGATTGATAGATAGACATATTGATAAATTGATAGATTAACAGTTAGACATATAGACATATAAAAAAGTAAACAGATAGATAGATAGACCGGTAGTTAAACAAACAGATAGATACATAAACAGATATACATATAGTCAGATAGATAAAAAGACAAATAGATATAGTTATATAGATGGATAGATAGACAAATACATATATAGATGGAAAAACATATAGATAGATAAATAGATAGACAATTAGATAGATAGTTAGATAGAAAGATAGAAAAATAGACAAATAGGAAGTTAGACAATTACATAACTATATAGATAGATAGATAGTTAAATTGAAAGATAGAAAAATAGATAGATGGGAAGAAAGACAATTACACATAAATCGATATATAGATAGATAGATATACAAAAGACAATAAAATAGAAACTCAGATATACAGATAGAAAGATAGATAGTCAGGTCGATAAAAGATAGATATAGAGATATACTAATATTCAAAGAGACAGATAGATGGATGGATAGATAGGCAAATAGATAGCCAGACAGACAAACAGACAGATAGATAAATAGACAGATAGACATATATATATAGATAGACCATATAGATAGATAGATAGATAGACAGATAATCATATAGATAGATAAATAGATAGAAAGTTAGAAATATAAAAATATAGACAGATAAGCATATAGATAGATAGACAAATAGAGAGTTAGACATATAGATAGATAGAAAGATAGACAGATAGATATACTAATAGATAGATAGATAAATAGACAGATAGATAGATAGATAGATAGACAGATAGACAGACAGATATATATATATATATATATATATAGAAAGACATATATATAGATATACAGATAGATAGATAGGCAGACATATAGATAGAAAGACAGATATAAAGATAGACATATAGACAGATAGATTGTTAGTTAGATAGATAGAAAGATAGAAAAATAGACAAATAGAAGTTAGAAAATTACAAAACTATATAGATAGATAGATAGTTAAATTGAAAGATAGAAAAATAGATAGATGGGAAGAAAGACAATTACACATAAATCGATAGATAGATAGATAGATATACAGAAGACAATAAAATAGAAACTCAGATAGACAGATAAAAAGATAGATAGTTAGATCGATAGAAGATGGATATAGAGATATACTGATATTCAAATAGACAGATAGACGGATGGATAGATAGGCAAATAGATAGGCAGACAGACAGACAAATAAATAAATAGACAGATAGACATATATATAGATAGACCATATAGATAGATAGATAGATAGACAGATAGTCATATAGATAGATAAATAGATAGAAAGATAGAAATATAAAAATATAGATAGATAAGCATATAGATAGATAGACAAATAAATAGTTAGACATATAGACAGATAGAAAGATAGACAGATAGATATCCTAATAGATAGATAGATAGATAGACAGATAGATAGATATATAGAAAGATATATATATATACACAGATAGATAGATAGACAGACATATAGACAGAAAGAAAGATATACATATAGACAGATATACATATAAAGAGATAGATAGATAGTTAGATAGATAAAAAAATAGACAAATAGGAACTTAGACAATTACATAACTATATAGATAGATATTTAAATTCAAAGATAGAAAAATAGATACATGGGAAGAAAGACAATTACACATATAAATCGATAGATAGATAGATAGATATACAGAAGACAATAAAATAGAAACTCATATAGACAGATAGAAAGATAGATAGTCAGATCGATAGAATATAGATATAGAGATGTACTGATATTCAATTAGACAGATAGACGGATGGATAGATAAACAAATAGATAGGTAGACAGACAGACAGATAGATAAATAGACAGATAGACATATATATAGATAGATTATATAGATAGATAGATTGATTGATAGTCATATAGATAGATAAATAGATAGAAAGATAGAAATATAAAAATATAGATAGATAAGCATATAGATAGATAGACAAATAGAGAGTTAGACATATAGGCAGATAGAAAGATAGACAGATAGATATACTAATAGATAGATAGATAGACTGATAGATAGACAGATAGATAGACAGATAGACAGATAGATATATAGATAGAAAGACATATATATAGATATACAGATAGATAGACAGACAGACATATAGACAGAAAGACAGATAGACAGATAGGCATATAGACAGATAGTTAGTTAGTTAGTTAGATAGAAAGATAGAAAAATAGATAAATAGGAAGTTAGATAATTACATAACTATATAGATAGATAGTTAAATTGAAAGATAGAAAAATAGATAGATGGGAAGAAAGACAATTACACATATAAATCGATAGATAGATAGATATACAGAAGACAATAAAATAGAAACTCAGATAGACAGATAGAAAGATAGATAGTTAGATTGATATAAGATAGATATAGAGATATACTGATATTCAAATAGACATATAGACGGATGGATAGATAGAAAAATAGATAGCCAGACAGACAGACAAATAGATAAATAGAAAGATAGACATATATATAGATAGACCATATAGATAGATAGATAGATAGTCATATAGATAGATAAATAGATAGAAAGATAGAAATATAGACAATTAAGCATATAGATATATAGACAAATAGATAGTTAGACATATAGACAGATAGAAAGATAGACAGATAGATATACTAATAGATAGATAGACAGACAGATAGACATATAGATAGAAAGACATATATATAGATATACAAATAGATAGATAGACCGACATATAGACAGAAAGACAGATAGACATATAGACAAATAGATAGATAGTAAGATAGATAGATAGACACATAGACATATAGACAGGTAGCCATATAGATAGATAGTTAGATAGATAGATAAATATACAGAAGACAGATGAAGAGATAGACAAATAGACAAATAGACAGATAGACAGATATATTGATAGACAGATATATAGATAGACATATATATAGATAGACCATATAGACAGATAGACAGATAGATTGATATACATATAGATAGATAAATATATATATACAGATAGATAAATAGATAGATAGACATATAAATAGATAGAAATATAGACCAATATATAGATAGATAGATATACAGATAGATATACAGATAGATAGATTGACAAATAGACAGATATATTTATTGATAGAAAGTCATATAGACATAGGCTGATAGATAAAAAGATAGATTGCCAAAAAGATAGATAAATAGATACACTAAATAAACAGATAGGCATATAGGTAGATAGCTAGATTCATGGATGGACATATAGACAAATAGAAAAATAGACAAATAGACATATAGGCAGATAAATTGATACACAAATACACAGATAGGCACATAAAGAGATAGGCGGATAGGTAGATAGACATAGAAACAAATAAATAAATTGATAGAAAGTCATATAGACATAGACTGATAGATAAAAAGACAAATTGCCAAAAAGATAGATAAATAGATAGACTAATAAATAGATAGGCATATAGGTAGATAACTAGATTCACAGATAGACATATAGACAGATAGACAGATATACAAATAGACATATAGACAGATAAAAAGATAGACTAATGAATAGATCATTAGTAGTATGATAGACAGACTGATAGACAAATAGAATGATATACAGATAGTATGATTGGTAGATAGCCAAATAGACATATAGATAGATAGAATGATAGTCAGATAGTTAGATAGACAGATAGATAAATAAATAAATAGATAGATAGACATATTAACATATAGATAGATTGATTGATTGACAGATATACATATAGATAGATATACAGATGATAGATAGACATATAGACAGATAGAAAGATATGTATATAAATAGATAGATAGATAGATAGATAGACAGATAGATAAACAATATAAATAGATAGATAGATAAATATATAGAAAGGCAGATCAATAGATAGATAAATAGACAGATAGACAGTTAGACCAAAGATAGATAGACAAATATATAGATAGACAGATATACAGATAGACAGATATATTGATTGATAGAGAGACATAAAAATAGAGAGAGAGATAGGTAGACATATAGATAGATAGATAGACAGATAGACAGACAGATAGATAGATAGATAGATAGATGATTAAACAGATAGACAAATAGACAGATAGATAAATAGATAGACAAATAGAAAATAGAAAAATAAAAAAATTGATAGATAGACAGATAGATAGATAGATAGATAGATATACATATATACAAATAAATTGATAGAAAGATAGTTAAATATTTAGATAGATAGAGAGACAAGTAGATAGATAAAAAGAAAAACCATTAAATAGATATTGAAATAGAGAGATAGATAGATAGACACATAGACAGACAGTTAAATAGGTAGAGAGAAAGATAGATAGATAGATAAAAAGTCAGATAGACAGATAGATAGATAGATTTAATGATAGGTAGATAGAGAGATATATTGACAAATTGATAGATAGATAAATAGACATACAGATATACAAATAGACACGTAGATAGATAGATAAATAGAAGATTGATATATATATAGTTTAACAATTAGATAATAGACTGATAGAAAGATAGACAGATAGATAAGTAGACACATAGACAGATAGACACATAGACAGAAGATAGATAGATAGAAAGACATATTGACAAAAGAGAGAGACAAAAATAAAGAGATAGACATATTGTCAGAAAGACTGATAAATAGATTAATAGATTAATAGAAAGACATAAAGACATATAAACTGATAGACATATAGATAGATTAATAGATAGATAGATAGACTAATAGATATATATGCTGATAGACAAATAGATAGATTGAAAGATATATAAATAGATAGATATATTAATAGATAGATAAATAGATAGGTAGATATTTAAATAGACAGATAGATAATAGATAGATAGACAGATGGATATATACACAGATAGACAGAAATATAGTTATATGGACATATAGGCAGATAGATATATTGACAGATAGGCAGATAGATATATATACAGATAGACAGCTAAAAAAGTAGATATATAAAGAGATAAACCGATAAATAGATATACAAATAGAGCGATAAATAGATATACCATATAGATAGATAGACAAATAGACAAAAAATAGATAGAAAGATAGATAGACAAATAGAAAGATGGACAGATAGAGTGATAGGCAGATATAGAGATTGAATGATAGCAAGATAGACCAATAGACAAATAGAGAGAATGTAGATAGATAGATAGACATATATGTAGATAAACATATAGACAGATAGATATATAGATAGATAGATAATCAGATAGACAGATAGATAGATAGATAGATAGACAGCTAGGCAGATAAAAAGAAATATTGATTGATAGATAGAAAGATAGATAGACAGACAGATAGATTTGATAGATAGATAAATATATCGATAGCTATATAGATAAATGGATAGATAGATAGATACATAGAAATGTAGACAGATAGACTAACAGAGAGATAGACAGATACACATACAACTAATAACAGTTGACAGACAGACAGACAGACAAATAGACAGAAAGTATAATAGACAAATAGACAAACAGAAAGATAGATTTACAAATAGTTAGATATATATAGGCATATGGTAGATAGACATAGACAGATAGACATTTAAAGAGTGATAGATAGACATATATAGAAATAGACAATACAAAATATAGTCAAATAGATAGATAGACATTTAGAGAGATAGATAGATAGACATATACCCATATAGATATATAGAGAGATAGTTAGATAGATAGATAGACAGATAGACAAGTAGAAAGATAAAAAATAAACTGATAAATAGATAGACAGATAGACAGACAGATAGATAAATAATATAGATAGAAAGATATATAGATAAATACATCAATAACAGATAGATAGATAGACATATAGATAGATAGATAGACAGATAGACAAGTTTACATATAATTAGATAAATAGATAGATACGTAGATAGATATATAGATACATAGATAGATAAAAAGATAGATAAATAGTTAGATAGAAAGATAGATAGAGATATACATATATAGAAAAATAGAAAGATTGTCACATTGAAATATATACAGATAAACAAGAAGATAGAAAAAGAGATAAACTGATAAATAGATATATAGATAGAGAGATAGATAGATATAGCATATAGATATATAGAAAGAAAAAAATTAGACAGATAGATAGATAAATAGATAGCTAGATAGACAGATAGATTGATAGACAGATAGATACATACATAGATAGACAGACAAATAAATAGATAAATAGATAGACATATAGATATATACATAAATAGATAGATAGAAAGATAATTAGATAGATATATAGATATATAGACATGTAGGTAGATAAAGAGATAAACTAATAAACATATAGACAGAAAAACTATAGACAGATAGATACATATACCATATAGATAGATAGATAAATAGATACATAGATGAATAGATAGACAGATAAAGATATAGACAGAAAAACATATAGACATATAGACAAATAATCAAATATATATATTTACAAATAGAAAGATAGGCAGATATATTGATCGTCAGATAGATAGATAGATAAATATATATCCCGATAGCAATATAGCAAAATAGGCAGAAAGACATATAGATAGATACACACAAATATAGATATACAAAGAGCTATATAGACAGATGGGTTGATAGATTCATAGATATATAGATAGGTAGATAGATAGATAGATAGATAAAAAATAGATAGATACATCAAATAATAGATAGATAGATAGCTAGCTACATAGATAGAACTATAGAAAGAAAGAAAGATAGATTGTTAAATAGATAGAAAAAGAAAAAGATAGAAAGATAGACAGATAGACAAACACATAGACAAATAGACAGATAGACACATAAACAGATAGACACAGATAGACATATAGTTTGTCACATAGATAGACAGATATAAAAACACACAGACACATAGATAGATAGATAAATAGATTTACAGATAGATATAATGGAAAATAGAGGATAGATGTAGAGAGATAGACATTTAGTGAGATATATAAATAGATAGATATTCAAATAGATAGATATATAGATAGATAAATAGATAAATAGACAAGTAGATAGTAAAATAGAACCTGAAAAATAGATATACTGATAGATAAATAGACAAATAGACAGGAAGACCCTATAGAAATATAGATAGAAAGATAGATAGAAAGATAGATAGATATATAGATAAATTGATAGATAGATAGATAAAGAGATAGACATATAGATAGATAGAGAGATAGACATATAGATAGATAGAAAGATAGAAAGAAAATAGATAGATTGATTGACAAAAATACATATAAATAGATAGACAAATCATTTAGCTAAAAATTTACATAGATAGACAAATAGAATAATTGATAGATAGACAGATAGACAAATAGACATATAGACAAATAGATAGATAGATATATATACATATAGATAGATTAATAATAGATAAATAGATATATAGATAGATAGATACAAAATATAAAAATAGATACATTGATAGTTAGATAGATAGACATACAGACAGATAGACAAATAGAGAAACATACAGACACACATACAGACAGAAGACAAATAGACAGACAAAAAAATAGATAAAAAAAATAAACAAACAGACAAATAGACAGGTAGGTAGATAGACAGACAGATAGATAGATAGATAGATAGATACATAGATAGACATAAAAAAGATAGACAGATAGATTGATTAATAGATAGTTCATAGGTAGATAGACAGATAGACAGACATATAGATACATAGATAGCTAGATATATAGAAAGATAGAAAGATAAGATAGATAGATAGATAATTATATATATATATATATATATATATACACACACAGTTAGAAAATATAGATATAGAAAGACACCCAGAAAGAAAGATAAATAGACAAATAGACTAATAGATAGATATATAGAAAAATAGATAGATAGACAAATAGATAGATAGATAGATAAACAAATATATTGATAAGCCATCAAGATAGATAGTTATATATATAAATTAAGAGATAAACAGATAGATAGATAACAGATAGAATGATAAACAAATAGTTATATAGATAAATAGAGAGATACACAAATAGACAAATAAATAGATAGATTGATATATAGATATATAGAAAGATAAATAGATACATATATAGATATATAGATATATAGACAAATTGATAGATATATAAATATATAGATTGATAGAAAGATACACAGATAAAAAGATAGAAAGATTGCTAGTTAGATATATAGTCATATAGACATATATATATAGAGATATATATAGACATATACACAAATATATATATATATATATATATATATATATATATAGATAGTCACATTGATAGATAGAAAAATAGATATAGTTATTAATAGATAAATAGATAGACAGATAGATAGATAGATAGACAAATAGATACACAAATAACTTGATAGATAGACAGATAGATAGATAGACTAATAGATAGATTGATAGATAAACAAATATACAAATAGCTAGATAGATATATAGATAGACAAAGATACATCTAAAAGATAGACAGCTAGTCAAATAGATAGTTAGATTGATAAACAAATAAATAGATAAACAGATTTACATATAGAAAGAGGGGTAGATATATACATAGATAGATTGATATATCGATCGACAAATAGATAGGTAGACAAATAGATAGATAAAAAAAGGCAGATAGACAAATAAATAGATAGATAGATATATAGAGAAATTGATAGAGAGATAGAGAAATAGATATAGAGCTAAATAGATTGTTTGACAAAAGATAGATTTTAAAGATAGATAGTTAATCAGAAAGAGATATAGATATAAAAAATATATATAGATAGATAGATTTACTTATAGATAGATAGGTAGATAGATAAATAGATAGACAGACAGATAGATAGATATCAAGATAGAAAAATAGCCAAATAGCCTGATAGATAGATAGAAAGATACATAGATATATATATATATATATATATATATACAGATAGCCTTATAGACTAATAGGCAAATAGATTGATAGGTAGATAGATTGATAGATAGATGGACAAATAATTACACTCAGAAAAAGACAGAAAGATAAATAGATAGACACACATAGACAAATAGACAGATAGACACACACACACACACACACAGTCACATAGACCAACAGACAAACAAACACTTAGACATACATATAGATAGATGGATATATATTTGCAGATTTATATATAAACAAACACTTAAATGAATTGTATAGCATGGGAAACAAGCTTTAGTATAGCATCATTATGCATATCACTATTCCCTTAGTTGTACATATATATATTTGATTGTGTGAAAGAATAGCAAAACACAACAATTCTTTCACTAATTATGAATATTCTTGATTAAATTAGTATTCTAATTTGAGTTGGATATAAGTTTTAAGCAAAAGATTAATAATTTATATAATTTTTAAAATAAAATCTTTAAATATTATCTCTTGATAAAATAAAATTTTATTATATTTTAACAAAAAACAATGTCAACTTGACAAATCAAGTTGCACTACCTGAGTCATTATTCACTTGCAAACTAGGCAACAATTATCTAGGTTGAGTATTTTTAGCCTACTAAATCAAAAAATAGCAACCAAACTCTCTGAGATATTAGTTTTTCAGAACTTAATTGCCAATTAAACTAATAAATATTTTGGCATAACCCAAAATATCATCTCTAACACAAGCATAATAAAAATTCATAACTTCGATCACTTGCAAACTCTTTTGAATCATAAACTATAAAATATATGATTTTCTTTGAATTAAATTGTTCATGGATAAATAAAATATATTATGTTAAACAATAATTTAAACAATATGATTTAAGAGAATATTAACGTTTCATCCTATGCATTATTTGTGATCAGCTAGCATTCATAAAACTTTTATATAATCTTAATATCAATTCTTTCTCAAGTAAGCTTGATATTTATGTTGTATGTATGCTAGCTTGAATGGAAGTTGAGATTATTGTTAAATTGTTTTTCATGGTTTATGGTGTTGTACATAAAGGTTCACCAACCTATTTCCAATTTTTAAATATCTATAACCTAATTTATGCATATTTTTTTCTGAATATTTACATTCAAACATGCTGCAGAATTAACAATGCTTGTATGATTTACCAATGCCAAAAAAGTTGATGTTGTTAGCTCAGCACCAACACCATTAACTTCTTGTATTACAAAAGTAATATCATCAAATCAAACTTCAGTTTAAAAATGAAAGGAAGACAAAAAGTTGACACTTAATCATACTAACCTTGGTCAAAAGAAAAGTTGCCCATGAGGCAAATGCAGAAAAAATTAGGTCCAGTGAATAAACTAACAGTCTCGACAGATATAGGAAAATTGAACTAATTCAGTATCATGGTATTAAGTAATCAACATGTAATTATAACATAAGAAAAATAAAATTAATAAAAGATACTCTAGTGAGATTACTAGCAGATATCTGATTGATATACAATAAGAAATTTGTTGAGTAGTAGATTCCAAGGACTCACTTCAATTTTTTCTCGGCTGTTAAAGTCAATCCCAGGTACACAGTTCTTCCTATCACCTGCTAAAGCAGATACTTAATATTAATAAATGGTAAGAATATTGAGCTTAAACTTTTCAAAAAAAACATGAAAAAAAATTATCTTGTGTGAGATTGATCAAAATTATCAAGTTAGATCATCAAACCAATTTCAAAGATCATATATTCCATTCTTCGTCAAAAACTGAAAGCATGGATCAAATAATGCAACAAATGCTAACACAAAATGAGGTCTTCAAATTGAAAGAACACTAATTAGGTTATGATTCAAGATACTTCATGTTTTAAAAAATACAGAAAATATTGCCTACTTGATGCTATTTTGGTTGGCCACCAATTAGGTTATCGTTCATGTTTAACTTGTTTAAATTTTAAAATATTAATATTTATTTATTTATTTTTTATTTTAAGATTACATATTATATTTTAAATTTACTATTATTTTTTATTTTTATTGATTTACTATAATAATTTACTCAATGTTTTAATTCTTATAAATTTTAGTAGAGGCAAAAGTAAAACTTCAATTAAAATAAACTTAGGGTCAGTTTGGTAGTAATTTTCAAAAGTGTTAATAGGGCTTAAAATAATTTTAATTGCATTAAGAACAAAAAAATATCATTAGTAATATTTTTTAAAACTTTTTTTAAATAGTAAAAAAACACTTGAAGTATTCTTTTAATAAATACTAGGAGATATTTTTAGTATAACTCGTTAAAGTTTTTGGATGTAATTAAAACATCAATTTATTTATCCTTAAATATCAATTTATTTTATTTTAAATTTAATGAAAAATATAATTTTTTTATAATTCAAATATTACAAAACTTTTAGTAATAATTTATTTTAAAAATTTCTATAATCATTAAATTTTTTTTAAAGTTTTATTATTATAAATATTTACCTATTTATTAGTTAATTTAGATTTTTTGTAAAGATTTGTTTTAGAAGCATATAAATAATGATTTTAGGTTTTTAGTAACAGAAATGTTTATGTAAGTTCATTTATTATTTCAAATATTTTAAAAAATATTTATAATTATAGAATTAATTATTTAATTTATTAATTAATACAAATATTTTAACATCTTTATATATTAATTCAAAAAATATTTTGTATATTTTTTTAAAATTTTATTATCATAAAAATATTTATTTTAGTATTTATTAATATAAATTTTTATTCGTATTTATATATATTTGAAATTATTTATTTATAATATCTTATTTTTATAATTATATGAGGTGAGATGTCTTTCAAGGATGCCTCATCCATCGACCATGATAAATCTATAATACACAATTTCATCATATATTAAAACAAATAATATAAAAAACAAAAAAAAAATAATTCAGTAGAGATTAATATAGAAATAATATCGAGCTAAATAACTATGGAAAATCCCTAACTAAATATATATTTTTTATGAAAATAATAAGTTAAGGACTTATCACTTGTTATTAATATATAATTATAAAAATATTAATCCAATTAATGATGTAGCGAGAGAATTTTTGTCGAGCTAATTAGTTAGGGAAAATCCATTTCTAAAGTCATTGCTAAATTTGCTGCCAATCATTGTGCAAAAATTTATGAAAATATAAGCTGGGGACATTTTTCCATCGAAAATATTAGTCTCTAATCTATCACAAATTTGTTATTCAATATGAAATCAACATCTCTTGCTATTCCCTAGATAATCCCTCGCAAATTAGCTAGGGATTATTTTCCGAGCTAAATTTGCGTATCTAAAAATATAATTTTTTATAGTGTAGAAAAATTGATTGATAGATAGATATATATATATTGATATAAAGATAGATAGATAGACAGATACAAAATATATAGATAAACAAATAGATTGACAAATAGATTGACAAATAGATAGATAGATAGACAGAGAGATACATATATAGCTAGAAAGATTGATAGATAGATAAATAGGCATATAGACATAGAAAGATAGTCAAATAGATAAATATATAGATAAAAAGAAAGACAGATAGACAAATAGATTGATAGACAAATAGATAGATAGATAGATAGATAGACAAATAGATAGATAGACAGATAGACAAATAGATAGACAAATAGATAGACATATAGAAGGATAGATAGATAGACAGGTCGATAGATAGGAAAATAGAGAAATAGTTAGAAAGAAAGAAAGATAGATAGATAGCTAGATAGAAAGAAAAAACTAAGGTAAATAGATAGATAGATATATAAACAAATAGATAGTTAAATAGATAGATTAATTGATTGATTGATTAACAAATATAGTGATATATAGATTGATAGATATATAGATAGTTAGTTTAATTGATAGATTGATAGATAGAAAAATAGACAGATTAATAGATAGCAAGATATATAAATAGCTAGACAGATAGATAGATAGATAAATAGAATGAAATATAGAGTGATAGATTGATTAATAGATAGTTTGATTGATTGATTGATTAATTGATTGATAAATAGATAAATAATTAGATAGATTGATAGACAAATTGATAGATAGACATATAGACTAATAGATAAATAGACTGATAGATAGATAGATATATTGATTGATTGGTAGATAGATAAACAAATAAAGAGAGATAGATAGGTAGATTGATAGATTAATAGATAGAAAGAAAGACATATAGATAGATATACATATATGTAGATAGGCAAATAGACAAATAGATAGATATAAACATAGTCTGATAGACAAATAGACAAATATATAGATATACTAATAGATAGATAGATAGATAAACAAATAGATAGATAGATAGATCAATTCAAAGATATAAAGGCAAATAGATAGCTATATAGATAATTAAATAGACTGACAAATAGATAGATACATAGATAGATAGAAAGATAGATTGGTAGACAAATAGATAGATAGATAAATGATAGATAGACAAATATATGAATAAAATGATAGATAGATATACATATAGATAGATAGAAGAAATGATAGAAAGAAAGAAAGATAGATATATAGATATATATACAAATAAATCGATAGATTGATGAATAGGTAGTTTGATAGAAAGATAGGTAGACAGACAGACAGATAGAAAGATAGATATATAGATAAACAAATAGATAAATATATAGTTAGAACATTAGATAGATAGATAGATAGAGAGATAGATAGATAGATAGATCGAAAAAAATAATAGACAAATAGATAGATAGATAAATCTATAGAAAAAAAGAAACATAGAAAGATAGATAGACAGATAGAAAGAAAGAAAGATGGATAGATCATATAAATATATAGACAAATAGATAGATAGAACGATAAAAAGATAGATAGATAGATAGAGAGAAAGATAAATAGATAGATAGATAAATAGATAGATGAATACAAAGAAAGTAAGATAGATAGATAGATAGATAATTAGGCACATAAATAATTAAAAAGATAGATATTTATAAAGATAAATAAATAAACAAATACATAAATAGACATATAGATAGATTGAAATTAAGATAGATATATAAAATGATAATTAGATAAATAGATAGAAAGATAAATAGATAGTAAGAAAGATAGATAGATAGACAAATATATAGATAGACAGACAGATATATATATATAATGTTAGATAGATAGAAAAATTGATAGACTTATAGATAAATAGATAGATATATATATATATAGATAGATAAATAGATCAAAAAATAGATAGATATAAAGATAAATAGATACATAGATAGATAATTAGATAGAGAGATAGATAGACAGATAGATAGATACACAAATACATAAATAGATATAAAGATAGATAAATGGATAGATAGGTTGATTGATTGACAGAGAGTTACCTATAAAGATATATAGATAGATAGATAGATAAATAGATAGATAGATATATAGATAGATAGATATATAGAGAGATAGACAAACATATATATATATATATATATATATATATATATATATATATATAGATTTCTAAATTGGTATATAAATAGATAGATAGATAGATTGATTGAATGATTGATAGATATATATATATAGATATATTGACAAATATATAGATAGATAATTATAAAGAATAATTTCTTGATACACACATAAATAGATAGACAGAGAGAATTAAAGGCAGATTGATAGATAGACATATTGATAGATAAATAGATAGGCAGATAAAAAGTAGTAATACAGATACATAGATAGATAGACTCATAGATAGACAGATAGGTAGGTAGACAGATAGATAGATTGATTGATTGATATAAAGATAAATAGAGAGATCGGTAGGTAGGTAGAGAGATAGAGAGATAGATAAATAGATAGACATATATATAGACATATAGATAGAATGATAGACAAATAAATAGATTTATAGATAAATATATAGACAGATAGACAAATAGAATGATAGATAGATAGACAGATAGATAGTTATACAAATTGATAGATAGATAGATAGTCTAATAGACTGGTTGACTTATAGATAGATAGATAGATAGATATGTATACAGATAAACAGATATGATGATAGAAAAAAAATAGATAGATATGTTGATTTATTGACAGATAGATTGATTGATAAATAAACATATTGACAAATAGACAAATAGACAGATAAAATGATAAAGAGAAACAGATTGATTGATTGATTAATTGATAGATATATAGATAAATAGATTGATAGATAGAAAGTTAGATATACTAAAAGATATATAGATAGACAGATATACAGATAGACATATAGATATATATGTATATAGAAGGATCGATAGATATATAGATTTATAGATTGACTGATATAGACACATTGACATAAAGATAGATATGTAGACAAATAGATAGATAAACTGATAGACATATAGATAGTAAGAAAAATTGATAGATAGATAGAGAGATAGATAAGTAGACATGGAGATAGGTAAACATGTTGATAGTTAAACATTTTGATAGGTAAATAGGTAGGTAGGTATCAAGTAGAAAAGTAGACATGTAGAGAGTTAGATATATAGACAAATAAATAAATAGATAGATAGATAGAGTTATAAACAAATTGATAGATATATAGTTATACAAATAGATAGATATATAGATAGACATATATACATATAGATAGATAGACAGATTGATACTAAGCCAGAAAGATAGAAAGATAGAAAGGTAGAAAGATAGATAGAAACATATAAATATATATAGACAGATAAATAGATATTCAGATAGATATATAGATCCAATGATAGACAGCTATACATATTGAAAAATACTCATATAGATAAATAGATAGATAGATAGATAGACAGATAGATAGATTGATTGATTGATAAATAGACAAATAGATAGATAGCTTGATAGTCTGATAGACAAAAATATAGATATATAGATAGACTTATAAAAAGATAGTTATATAGATAGATAGATAGACATATAGAGAAATAGATAGAAAAATAGAAAGATAAACAGATAGATTGATAAATACATAGATTGAAAAATAGAAAGATAGATAGATAGAAAAATAGATAGATACAGAAATAGATAGAGAAATATATAGATAGATAGATAGATACACTTATATACATATAGGTAAATAAACATATAAATAATTAGATAGATTCACAAATAGATAGTTAGATAGATATATAGATAGATAGACATATAGATAGTTAAAAATTTAGATAGATCAATAGATAAACTGATACACAGATAGACAGATTGATACAAATATAAATAGATAAATAGATAGACAGATAGAAAGAAAGAAAGAAAGATAGATAGATAGATACATAGACAGATAGACATATATTAGATATAAAGATAGATAAATATATAGATAGACATATAGACTGATAGACAGATATACAGATAGACATATAGATAGATAGATAGATAGATATACAGATAGATAGATAGACATATAGATAGATAGATAGATATACAGATATATAGATTAATATTTAAACAAATAGACCATATAGACACATAGACAGAAAGATAGATAAATATATATATATAGATAGCCAGGTAGACATATATATAGATAGACAAATAGATAAATAGACATATAGACATATAGACATATAGACACATAGATATATAGACATATAGACATACAGACAGATAGATAAATAGATAGATAGATAGACAGACAAACAGATAGATAGACAAATACACAAATAGATATATTGATTGATCAATAAATAGAAATAAAGAAAAAAAAGAAAGTTAGACAATTAGGTAGAAAGATAGATACAAAGATACACAGATAGGAAGAATTAAATAAATAAAGATAGAAGGAAAAAAAACAAAATAAATAAAAAGATAGATAAATAGATAGATAGATAGATAGATAGATAGATTGATTGATTGATAGTTAGATAGTTAGATAGATAGATAAATTAATAGATAAATAAAGAGATATTTAGATATTTAGATAGGTTGATAGATTATTATATAGATAGATCGATAGATAGATAGATAGATAGACAAACAGATAGATAGATATATAGATAGAAAAATAGATAAATACATACACTATAAAAAATTTCTATTTAGCTAGTAAAATTTAGCTAGGGATAAATTCCCTAGCTAATTAATGAGGGATAAATTATGAAATAACAAGGGATATTTGATTTTATAATAAATTAAAAATTTGTGATGGATTAGTGATGAATTAGCATCGTAAATCTTTGAATGAAAATTTCAGTCGCTAAAATATTTGTAGATATTCTATCAAAGGAAAGCTGGAAATTTACGACGTATTTAGCTACAGAAGTTCCTTTGTTAATTAAAATTAGACAAAATATGTCGCTAAATAATTATTTAAATTTATTTTCTTAGATTATATATATAATTGAAAGCAATAATTCCTTAAATGTTATTTTCTCAAAATATATGCATTAAGCTAGGGATTTTCCCTAGCTATTTGGGCTAGTGATAATTTCCATCACTAATGTTTAATGATATTTTTTAAGCTTTATTTATTTCAATATTCTATATAATTTTTTATATTAAAGGTATATCATGGTCTATAGATAAGCGATCCTTAAAAAACATAATCTTTTCATATAATAATAAAAATATGATATTATAAATATAAAATTTAATAAATATACAAATACAAATAAAAATTTACATTAAATATGACTAAAATAACTATTTTTTTATTCTAAAAAATTATTATATAATATTTTTCTGAAATATTTATTTATGATATTAAAATATTTATATTAAAAAATATTATATAATTTATTAATTTATAATATTTTTAAAAATATTTTAATTAATAAATAAACATTAATAAAAATTACTACGAATAAAAACTAAATTAAACAAATATTTTATTAAATTAAAAAAATTATAAAAATATATGAATAAATGAATAAACAAGTAAATATTTATTAAAATAAAAGTAAAAGATAATATTTTTATTATGATAGGAATTTTTAAAAACTTTAATGACTAATAGATTTAAAATTTTGAATTGTAAAAAAAGTTTCAAATTTTTTATAAAATTTAAAAGAAAATAATTTGATATTTTTATATTAATACATAGGTGTTTTAATTAATTCAAAAAAAAATTGATGATTTAAAAAATATATATTTCACTATGGTTATTAAATGAACACTTCAAATATTAAAATTTATAATGACTAAAAGATTCAAATTTTATGTCTTTATAATTATTTCATACCTTAATAAAATCATATAAGAAAATTTTATGCAGATATATATATATAAATACATGCATGCATGCATGTATATATGAATACTTTATTATTATATAATATTATTTTATTTATTTATGAAATAATATCATTTATGGTTAAATAAAAATCTATTTCATTTATTTTATTTAAATTATTTATTTTTTATAATTTTGTTAACTCTTATATTTTTGTATCATATATTTACATCCAGTTTAGTATTTATATATGGTTTCTTTGAAAAACAAAATGCTAAGGCATTAAGCACTTATCATTTTTTCTATCTTTCAACGACGAAGATATGAGAAGCGAAATGGGACTATGGGAGCAACCTACAAAATATACCTTTTCTTGTTACTAGGTAATATTATCATTTTTACTCTCATTTGGAATACTATATACATATCTTTGTCTCTCTCTATTTGATTATCACTGGCTGGTTTTTGTTTTTACATAATATTCGAGTATAATTTTTATTTATTTTCCCCCAACTTTCCTTCTTTTTTATTCTATTTTCATATTACTTAATAGATTTTGACACTACACCATTAATGAAACAATAATTGGGCAGTGTAAACTTTGTTCATTTTTTGTTTAAATTTTAGGTTTTTATTGATTTCAAATACTAAATGTTTACATATTGTTTTCTCATTCTGTAACTTATGAAAATAAATAATGCTTGATGTTTTCTACTTCTGCAACTTTCATAAAAAATATACTTAATGCTTATGTGTTCTATTTTTGTTGTCTTTAAAATTATTATAAACAAATAACATTTTATAGAAAACTTTTATGCAATTATTTAATCATATGACATTATATATAAATATCTATACTTTAATATATATATAAATGTATTACATTATATATAAACACTAATATGTTTATATAAACATATAATGTAATATATAAATATTTATACATATTTATTAATGTTTATAAATATTTATACAACATTTACATAAACCTATCCATTTATATAATTTTTTATTTATCAATTATATAATATGTAAAATGTTTATCCATTTTTGTAAACATTTTAATGACATTTTAATTTTTATTTAAATAAATAATATTTATAATGTTTATATAAATGTGATATATATACTATATAAAATTTATTAAAGTGTTACATATATATAATTTTATATAAGTAACATTTAAAAAAGTATTGTAAACACAAATATTATATCTTAACACTTTTATAATTATATAATCATATGCCTATATAAAAAAGTATTTATAACTATATTTATAATTATGTAAACTATTTTTATAACCATATTTATAACTATCCAAACTATTTTTTTAACTATATAATAATTTATAAATAAACATATAATTCTATATACCAATATTTCTAACAAAATATAAAATATGTATAATAATATATAGCTATATATAATTGTATTTTACTAAATGCATAACTATAAAAACATTATATATAATTATTTCTTTAACTACATACATATTTATAACTATATGTGTATAACTATATATAAATATTTGTATAACTATGTAACACTCTATATAATAAAATATAACTATATTTGTATCTATATATACATATATGTATTCATATAATAAAATCTTAATATTTGTTTATAACATTGTATATATTTATGTATAACTACTTATAACTACTTGTAAGGATATATCTATATATAACTATATGTTTAACTATATATAACTCTATTTTTAACTATATATTATTTGGGTATAAAAACATATAACTATAAATAATTGTCTTTGACTAAATAGATATCTAAAATACATTATACAAAATAATATTTAAATATATATACCTATATTTATAAATATAAGTATAACTATATGTATAACCACATATAAGTATATTTATAATTACTGTATAACAACATACATCATATGATTAACTATGTGTATAACTATTTATATATTTTTGTATAACTATATAAAACTCTAAATAATTATAATATAACTATATGAGGCATGATTTTTTTTCCTGACAATTTTTTTGTAGCTTGTGGAGATTGAATTTACAACCTCCAAGGAGGCTCACATCTATCTCAAGAATTAGTTTATTGAGCCTTTGGTTTTTGATGTGTAAATATATATACACATTCATTTAATTGATGTTTATAAAATATATATATATATATAGTTTTTATATATAAAAATAATATATATATTGTTTTTTTTGTGGGTAGATATATATATTTTATTGAACACATGTGGTATAATGTTAAAAAATATTGATTAATATCCAAACTCAGTTAAATTCATTAAAAAATTGAGATATGAATATTAACAAACATATCAAGTATCATTGAACTTAATTAAATTTTAATTTAAACTATTTATTCATATTAAAAAATTTGTTACATTTAAAAAAAATTGTAATAAATCAAATTAAATATAATTCATCATTATATATATGGAATACATTTGTATATCATCAGAATGCATCAAAATACTTTGTTTTTGTTATTCTAATTGAATTTTGAGTATTATCAAATATTATTACTAATAAATGAAAATTGTTAAAATATTATCATATGCTTAGTAAATAATTATTGTAAACCATTGAAATACAACAATAATATTATTTTATCTATATTTTATAGTCCTCAATTAAAATTAAATAATATTTAACATTTTTATTTATTTTGAGTGTCGACAAGATCATTATAACTGCCAAGAGTTTGTTTTGATTTTGCTGTTTGTTATTTTGAAATTCTTCTTCTACCTTAACTATTATCATATATTGCATTTTCCATTGATATTATATAGTCGATATTTGTATGTGAATGTTATCGTGTAAAGTGAAGTTATTACCAAAAGTAAATATATGACCAAAGATCCTTCTCATGCACACAATTTTAATCTTGAAGTTCATAGTAAATCATTACA